>CM076584.1:1149772677-1149800461 GCA_034641835.2 Pinus albicaulis
TCTTTATAGTGTTTAAAGAACACTGAGGGCCCTCGTATTTTTTACCTTTGTTTCCAAATGGAATGCACTTGCAAGCATTGAATCATATTCCACAGAATTTGAGACATGCCTTTTGTCCCAGGGCCATTCTGACTCAACTAATGTGAACTTTGCTTCACTTATGTATACATCATTCGAACGCTGGTTTATTTTGAGCAACAGAGTTAGTGTTCAAAATCTTTCTGTACTAGAAAGATTGGCCCAGTTTGTAGTAGGATAACGTATGTATGTCACTACAACTCCACGGGCTGCCACCAGAAACCAATAGCCAATTACCCAACAACTTATGGAAGGCGGACAAAACACTCCATACGATTTGGGAAAATGCGGCTGAAATATCCACAATTGAAACAAAGATTCAACATTGATAGAGAGAGGGAATCCTAAAAATGGAACAAATATGTTTTCGATAAAGTTCCGTTGCCAAATTTGATGAGTATAGAAACGACATTTGAATAGCTGTATAGATGGCAGCTGTGGAAACAGGAAATTACAAGCCTGCAAAAAGTAATTACAGAACAAAAAATTTACCTCCAACACCCTTGCCTTTCTTTCACTTTGCAGAAATTGCCCCAATATTGTCGATCTCTATGTCAATCTCGCTCAGGTCTTTCCGTCAGATCTTTCACTTTCTCCTCTCAGTAACAAATCTTTATTACTTAGATAACTGATCTTAGGTGAATTGGTTTTTGCAGGAACATCTTTACCGAGAATGTGCGAATATCAGAAAACCAGATCTCGTATGCTGATCGCAGAATCTCTGTCAAGTTCTTAAAAGCTAAAGTCAAGCATGCATCACAAGTCATTTGTAGCCCCCGGACCGTATGAAAGCCCCCTGGTGGAGTTGGAAGCGAAGCGAAGCGATATTGAGTATTACTATCTTTCGCTGGAAGTAGAATGCTGTAAGTGGGATTGACAGACAAAAAAATAATTTGAGGATTTTAGGATTGATACTGAGTACCGGCAGCCACGTTGTGTACATGCATAGCCACGTTGCTTACATGCAAGTGGTCGCTAATTGAGCGCAGAGATTATAAACAGATTATAAACATAAAATGTTGACGAACTAATGTCAGCATTAGTTCTTTGAAACTTAAACTCTGGAGATCATTCGCCATTTAATCTAAGTGTTATAACAATGCGCCTCGATATAAGGCCAAATAAGACCTCAGAGTTTCTTATTAGTTGAAATAACGGCGGGTGGAAGCTCATAGGTTCCCGAAACGGTGACATTTCAAAAACTTTGCATAAATTAAGTTTATAAGCTTCGGTTTGCGGCCGGGACTAATAATAATTTATATTTGTGGAGTAATAATTTTATCAATGTACTGGAGCAGTCTAGTGAATAACATATACTGCGCTAATGCCTAAAATAAATCCATTACCACGTGCCCGTGTAGCACTTTTATTTATGTTACGTAACCTGGCCAACATTCTGCCCGGACAAAGTGGATAGATCTAGAAATCTGCACCACACGTTTGGACGGCAAGTACTTTATCATCCGTGGGGACCTAAATAGAGCAAGTCTTGTGTTGATATGATAATGAGAATGACCAAGTGAAGTTAGAAAAGGCACAATTATGCACAAAAGCGTCCGGGGTCATGTTAAAGGGTCCACACTCTGCCGTCCCAGCCGCGTGTTGCAATCAGTAAAAGTCGATGAAACTTCCTCTGCAAACCAAAAAAATATTCCGACATAAGCAAAACTACGGGAGCCACAAGAATAAAAATAACAAACACCATCTGAATCTTATTGAATCTGTCTTGTGTTTTAAAAAATAGAGAAAATCCATGGCCGCCGTGTTTGGTTGACTAAATTTTAGTGAAGTGTGTTTATTATTATTGTTGTGTAAAGAGGCATTTTACAGCTCTCAGTATGGGGTAGATCTTAATTTAAATTTAATTATGAATTTAAAATATTTAAAATGTAATATTTAACATTTAACATTTTTAATTTAATGTTGTTAGTTGTATTTAAAAATTAATTTAATTATTATTATTATTTATAAATTAAAGAGATTTATGAACATTAAAAAAAATGATAAATAAATAAAATTATAAATAGAGATGTAGTAAATAAATAAAACATTGTTTTATACTTATTCTAGAAGTATGGTAAATAAATAAAATATATTTTTATATTTACTCCATAAACTTTTTTAAATTTAAAGAAAACTCAAAAAAGAGATTTTATTTAAGTGAAGTCTATGGGCCCAATACCATGTACTAAAAATCATGGGCTAAATATCATATTTATAAAAGAGGTATGGTAAATAAATAAATATAATAGAAGTATGAAGAGGTATGGTAAATAAACGAGCATAGATCCATATTAAGTGCGGATCTAACATGAGCAGAGAGATCTTCACATGCAAACTTCTATAGAATGCAAAATACAACATTGTTTAAATTGTATTTTTGAATGCTAAATAGAGTATTTTTTAAAGTATAAGATTTAAATATCTTATGCATTTTTTTTACTTCTAATTGCTTTACAACATATTCATTTTATTATTATAGCCATATTATTTTTCTATTTAAAACATATTTTTTATTTTTTATTTTTATTATAGCCATATTATTTTTCTATCTAAAACATTTATTTTTTTAAAGAGAATGGATGGATGGACAAACTTAAACATCCCCTCATACTGGTTGTAGAATGGGGCTCAAATAAAAAAATATCAAATAAAGAGAGGTATGGTAATTAAATAAAAAAAATATATTTTTATGTTTACTCCATAATCCATTTTTTAACTACGAACACTCAAAGAAGAGGTTTTATTTAGCCTATACCATGGGCCAAATTATTATTAATACCAGTTTTATTTAGGTGAAGCCTATGGGCCAAATACCATGGGCCAAATTATTATTAATACCATGCAAACAAACATTATTAACCCTAATATTAATATTATTAAATTGAATAACTTTAGATTAATACAATATTGAATTTGTTATATTATAATATATATTAATATAACATGATATATATTAACTCTAGATATATATGGGAGGGAAGAAAGAAGAAATAGAGTGATAAAGGTGGAGAGATAGGGAGAATGACAAGGGAGAGATGGAGATAAACTAAAGATGAGGGGAGAGGAGTGAGAGAGGTAGAGAAGGGTAAGAGAGGGAGAGGGAGATACAAATATGGAGGGGAGAGAGTGAGGGAGATAGTGGGAGGATTGGAGGGTAGAGAGAGAGAGAGAGAGGAAGGGATAGAGAGGCGTAGTTGGAGGGGGAGAGAGGAAGGGAACAAGAAACACATAGAGAGTGAGAATTGGAGAGAGAGGGGGACTGACAAGGGAGAGATGGGGAGAGAGTGTGTATGTTTAGGGGTGATATGAAGAGACAAAGAAGGAGAGATGGAGAGAATTGGGGGGAGAAAGAGAGAGAGGGAGGGACGGGTATAGTAACATAGTTGGAGAGAGAGAGAGAGAGTGATGGGGGGAGAGAGAGGATTTGAGGGAAAAGAGAGAGAGAGAGAGAGAGAGAGAGAGAGAGGATTGGAGGGAAAATAGAGAGAGAGAGAGAGAGAGAGAGAGATGGGGGAAGAGAAAGGGAGGTAGGAGAGAAAGGGAGAGAGAGGAAGGATGAGATAGAGGGCTTGGGAGAGGGACGGATAGAGAGATGGATTTGGAGGGGGAGAGAGGGAAGGAAGAAGAAATACATAGAGAGTGAGAAGTGGAGAGATAGAGGGAGTGAAAAGGGAGATATGGACAGAGAGTGTGTATATTTGGGGGTGAGATAAAGAGACAAAGAAGGAGAGACGGAGAGAATGAGAGAGAAAGAGAGAGGGAGGGATATAGTAACAGACTTGGAGAGAGAGAGAGAGAGAGGGAAAGAAGGATGAAGTTGGAGGGGGGGAGAGAGGGAGGTACGAAGAAAGACTTAGAGAAAGAAAGGTGGAGAGAGAGAGAGAGGGAGTGATAAGGAAGATGGAGAGAGAGGGAGAGAGGACAAAAGGAGGAAAGAGAGAGAAACAAGGGAGAGGGAGAGAAGGGGAAGAGAGAGGGAGAGGAGGAGGGGGGAATAGATAGATAGATTGGGGAAAGAGAGTGTGTTTTGGGGGTGATTTAGAGAGACAAAGGGAGATAGAGATATTGATGCAAGGTGAAGAGAGGGAAGAAGAGAGAGATGGAGAGAGTGAAGGAGGGACAAAGAGATTGATAGATATGGAGTGAGAGAGCGTGTGTGTTTAGGGGAGTGAGATAGAGAGACAAAGAAGAAGAGATAGAGGGAGATATAGATATAGATAACAACATAAATTATCAAATGGGAACTGTATTGAGTACCCATTTTTTTGAGGTAGAAAAAAATCATTCGATTTGAAAAGTGTTGATTTGGAATACACCTTTTTTTTAGCATATTTTAGACACTTTAATTTTTCTTATGTATCAAGTATGAACATTATTTTTAAAATGTTAGTGATTTTCATGCTCATTTTGAAAAGTGTTTATGCGGCATCAACCCCTTTTTTTAAAACAATTATTTTTGACACCTTAAATTTTCTAATGTATTAAGTGTGGATAATTATTTTTAAATTTAATAGTTTTTGAAGTAGTCGTTGTCTTCTTCTTCTTCCCTCCTCAAATATTTATTTTTAAGTGTTTTTTAGGTTTGTGTTTTTTGTTTTTCTTTTCATTTTATTTTTTGTTGTGAGATATTCGTTTTTTTGCATAGTACATTTTAAAGGTTTTATCTATCATTAATTAATATTTCAATTTAAAAAGAGAGTCCATACAGGTGCAATGGTTTACCAGAGTAGTGGAATAACCTGTTCAAGTGTATTAATAACCCAACGTTTCGGACTTCTTAAGTGAGTCCATCATGAGGGGAAATGCAATGAATTTGAAAGAATTATGATCATCTAGGGCAAAAAAAGAATGGTATAAATAGAGTAATTTTAGGATTTTTTTTTTTTTTTTTAAGGGTCGGTTTGGAAGAATTGAAATTTGTTTATTATAAAATTATTATTAATATTTTGATTTATTTCATTATAATTTATTATAATTTATTTATTGTACTATTTTATTGATATTTATTTATTTATTTATTTAAGTGTAATTTAATTTAATTAATTAATTTATATTTTATTTTTTATTTTTTATTTTTTTTAAATTATTATTATTATTATTATTAATTTTATTTATTTTTAATATGTTTTATTTCATTTATTTATTATTATTATTATTATTAAAGGTTACTATGTTAAATGATTAAGAATTGATAAAAGGAGTTTTGCCCTTGACAATCGTAATTTTTCAAAGAGAGTTGCGTTATTTCAATGCATATTAAATAATTGTCAATAAAAAATCAATAATTTTTACATTTGATATAAAAATACACATTTTGAGTATAGATATAACAAAAAAAAATACACATTTTGAGTATAGATATAACCAAAAAATACACATTTTGAGATTTTTTTGCTAAAACTGACACGTCAAATAAATGAATTTTAAGGGAAATTTATAACAATTTTTATGAATTTTATGCCCAAAAATAATAATAATCACAATTTTAAAAAAAATGATTCACATAAAAATTAAAATGAAAATAACATAATACAAATACTAAACATACAAAAACAATAATTGAATACTTATTCTTCTCATAGAATCTCAAAGTCAAAACATTACAAATATAACTATTGAATAGTTCCAAAAAATGAGCTTGATTTGCAAGAATAATTTAAATTTAATCAATAATATCATATAATCCATTCTCATCATCTTCTAGAGTTTCATTATTATGTTCTTTCATAATATTGTGTGCTTCAGTTTGGTCATTTTCCTCTTTTGGTGGATCTTTGATGTCTGTAAATCTCCCAAAGTATCTTTTGATGGATCTTTGATGTATGCAAATCTTGCCCACCCACGCCTAGGCCCACGACCCGAGGGCTCGACGCGCCTAGGGTCGATTATGGGAATTGGCCTTGGGCGCTCAGGGTCGCGAGCTTGGATGGGGGTGCCTCGCCTATCCCCACCCAGGCCTGCGACCCAAAGACACTGAGCGATTCCCATAATCAACCCTGGACCTGGGGGCCCAAGAGCGATTCCCAAAATCGACTCTGGGCAATTCCTAAAATCGATCTTGGGTGATTCTTAGAATCGACCCTGGGTGATTCTTAGAATCGACCCTGAGTGATTCCTAGAATCGACCCTCGACGATTCCCAGAATCATCCTTGGGTGATTCCCATAATCGACCCTGGGTGATTCCTAGAATCGACCCTAGCCCAGGGTGCCTAGGGGAAATTCTCGGGAATAGACCCTGAACGATTCCTAGAACCAACACTGGGCAATTCCCGGAATCGACCTTGGGTGATTCCCGAAATCAACACTAGGCAATTCCTGGAATCGACCTTAACCTTGGGTGTCCAGGGGAGATTCTTGTAATCGACCCTGGGAAATTCCCAGAATAACCCCTGAGCGATTCCCGGAATCGACCCTTGTTAATACATTGGGTGCTTCCTAGAATTGAACCTCGTCAATGAACTAAGCACTTCCTGGAATCGACCCTAAGTGATTACCGAAATCAACCCTTGGGGATTCCCGGAATCGACCCCTAGGTGATTCTCGGAATAGACCCTAAGTGATTGCCAGAATCGACCCTGGGTGATTCCTGGAATTGACCCTAGGCTTGGGTGCCTAAGGGCATGTCTCTAAATCGACCTTCGGCGATACCTGGAAGTGACCCCAGGGGATTCCCGAAATTGATACCCTAGGTGATACTTGAAATTGATTATGGGCAATACCTGAGGTGATTCCCATAATCATACACTAGGAAATACCCTGGGCACCTAAGGGCGATTCCTGAAATCGAACCTAGGCGATACCCATAATCGACCTTGGGCGATTCTTGGAATTGACCTAAGGAAATTCCTAGAATCGACCCAGTGCAGTTCCCAGAATCGACCCTAAGCGATACTTGGAATCGACCCTGGGCGATTCTAAGAATCGACCCTGGGAAAAACCATGGGGGATTCCTGGAATCGACCTTGTGAAATTCCCAGAATCAACCTTGAGAAATTCCCGAACCCTGGGCGATTCGAGGAGTCAACCTTGGCCCTTGACAATTCCCAGAATTGACCCTGTCCCTAGGCCTGGAATCGACCCTGGGTGATACCCTGGGCACTTCTCATAAATGACCCTGGGCAATTCATGAAATCGACCCTAGGAGATTCCTGGAATTGGCCATGGGAAATTCCCATGATTAACCTTGGTTGATTCCCGGAATCGGCCCTAGGCGATTCCCAGAATCGACCCTGGCCCTAGGTGCTCAAAGGTGATTCCCGGAATCGACCCTGGGCGATACCTAGAATCAAACCTAGGAAATTGCTGGAATTGACCCAAGGCGATTCCGGGAATAGATGTTAGGCGATTTTCGGAATTGACCATGGGTGATTCTCGGAATCGACCTTAGGTGATACCCATAATCGATACCTAGAATGACCCTGGGTGATTCCCATAATCCACCCTGGGTTATTCCCAAAATCGACCATGGGCGATTTCCGGAATTGACCTTGGGCGATTCTCGAAATCGATACCCTAGATGATACCCAAAATCCTCCCTAGGCGATTCTTGGAATTGAATTTGGGCTCATAGGGCCCCTAGCCTGTGGACTTGGCAGGGGTGAATCACTTGCTTGTGCCCAAGACCATAGTCAGTCTAGGCCTACGAGCGAGGGGCCATAGGCTCCAAAGGTCAATTCCTGGAATCGGCCCTAGGCCACTGACCTATGTGGGGGCGCCTTGCTTGCCCCTGCCCAAGCATGTGGTCCAAGGGCCCTAGGCCCGAAATTGACCCTGGGCGCCTAGAGCCCCTGGACCGCGAGCCTGGGAAGGGGATCCTTGCCCACCCGTGCCCAGGCCCACCGCCCATGCCCTCCTAAGGCCATGGCCTAGTGCCCTTGGGCACCCAGGGTCGATTTCTGGAATCTGCCCCTGCGTTGTGGGCCTTGGCAGGGGCACATCGCCTGCCTCCACCGAGGCCTGTGACCTAGGGACCCTGGGTCGCGGGCCTAGGCAAGGGCACCCCGCCCGCTCTTGCCAAGGCCCATGGCCTGGGGGCCTTGGGTGCCTAATTTTGATTCTAAGAATCCACTCTGGGTGCCCCGGGCCCCCAGGTCATGGCCTGAGTGGGGGTGCCTCACTTACCCCCGCTCAGGTCTGCGATCCAAGGGCCCTAGGTTCTTAGGGCCCTTGGTTTGTGGGTGCTAGCCAAGGGGCCTTAGGTACCCAGGGTCGATTCCGGGAATCACCCTTCGACCGCGAACCTAGGTGGGGGCACCTCTCTTGCCACCGCCATGTCCCATTGCCCAAGGGCCCTAGGCGCTCAGGGTTGATTCCCGTAATTAGCCCTGGGCGCTTAGGGTCAATTCCTGAAATTAGCCCTGAGCCCCTAAACCGCGGGCTTAGGTAGGAGCACCTCACGTGCCCAAGCTCACGACCTAGGGGCCCTGGCTCACAAGCCTGAGCAAGGGCACCTCACTCACACCCGCACATGCCTGCAACCAAGGGGCCCTTGTACCCAGGGTCGATTCCTAGAATCAACCGAAACCAGACCTGGGCGCCCAAGGTCAATTCGAGGAATCAACCCTAGGTTCCCAGGGCCCCTAGGCCTTGGGCCTAGGCAGGGGCACGTGAGGCACCCCTCACGTGCCCATACATAGGCTCACAACCCAGGGGCCCTGGGAGCCTTGGGATGCAGGCCTGGGTCGGGCGAAATAAGTTGTTTTAGGCTAAGATTTGCAAAGAGCTATACTTTTAGCCTTTAAAATAAAAATTACTCTTGGAATAACGACTCTTTAATTCAAGTGTTCATTTTTTAAGCTTTTTTTAGTCATATAATCAGTTCATAATGTCATGGTTGAAATATGTTGAAAAATTAAGGTTTTTTAATTCCGTGGTTGAAAAAATTTCGAAATTTTAAGGTTTTTTTGAGTTATGATAGTTTATCTTTAATGCTAGGGTTGAATGTTATGACCCCTTGTTTGATTGTATTTTGAATGTTATGACCCCTTTTGATTACAAGGTCTTAAGGGTAGAAAGTTTTTCCCCTTCAGTGTCGCATTGTGCACCCCATAAGGTGACATTGATGATGTGCCCTTCGAATAGTTCCCTTTTTCATTCCCGACTCCTTCTTTTGGCGTTCCTTTGCACCTCTCGGTGCAATTGCTAGTTTTATTTTTGGTCAAATCAAAATGGTTGCATGACATGACATTACATTATATTACAGTACAATATGTAGGAGTTAAAATTTAGGTTGGTTTAACTAGTCCAAATGTTAAAAATGACATAAGATAAGGAGTGTTTCAATCATAATTATTATTATCCAATTTTAAGGTGACTGCAAGCCAGAGACCAGATTGGTGTATAAGACTCATTGTTTACGGAAGAAGAGACCCACTTCCGTATTTCACTGCTGAAAAGGCATATATACTCTCCCTCTTGTTTGTGGAACAAGAGACCCACCTCATTTGACTGGTAAAAAAGCATACATACTCTATCCGAGGCTACAAGCTCAAGTTTATTTCAAGTTTCAGGCCATAATCTTCAATTTTTCAAAATAATTTTGGAAAAAGGTTCTTCTAGCTGCTACATTTTTGCATTATGTATCTCATTGTAATCTCACCATGTGGTCGGGAATTACATACAGAATGTATCCAGTGAAATGGAAAATGTTTTGCAGTTTTTTTTCATATTTACAAGTAGATGGAATAGTTATGCAGTTTTTTTTGGATAGGCCATGTAGATGGAATATGTACAGAGTCTACTCAGTCTCTCATATTCCCAGTATAGCGCTGAAAAACAGCCACAGCGAAAAAAATGTATTTTTTTCATTCACTACAATAACAAACAAAACAAATTTTACTGTGTGAAAAAAAAAGGGAATATGGTCGTTGTCCTCGTGGTGCGTTCTGACTGCCGGGCAAGGGAATTTTCTGACGAAAATCGATTCAGAAAATAATTTGTATTTTTTTGATCCACTACAGTAGCAAAATAGGTAAATTTTACTGTGAAAAAAGACAAGGAATATATTATCTCCTGAGGATGGTCGTTGTCCTCGTGGTGCTTTCTGACTGCTGGACAAGGGAAATTTTTGATTGAAATCTATCGGATTAAAAAAATGTACTTTTTTTATTCGCTACTGTGTGAAAAGAAAATAAGGCCGTAGTCTTTCTAGACAACGTTTTGACTCAGAATCTGGCAAAGATTTTTAAAAATTCCGGTAAAGATTTTATCAGAATCATGTTTATAGTTGTTAAATTTTAGTATTTTGAGTGCTTTAATAATTTTTTACGGTTTTTGGTAGTGCTGAATCCATTTCCACTGTCAAAAATGGATTTCAAACACTCCAACTACCTGATTTCTTGAATTTTAGTTGCCCAGATTCCGAAAAAAAAACTGCCGTCCGGGCTATTTCGTTGCCTGGGTAGACAACTCCGAAAATAAGGAATATCTGATCTTCGGTGGAGGCGAACGCATTAATGAAATAATGGTGGCCGCGTGGATGGCCGGACAAGGGCGAAGCTGGCGTCCGGCGGGGCTGACGGGCACGTTGCTTTTGCTAACATAAAACATCGTGCTTCGACTCAACGAGTTAATTAAATCAAAACTAACACATGTGTCGTTTAATGTCACTGTTTCACATTCATGTCTGTTTCACATTCATGTCGCTGAAATTTGAATTCTAAGAAATTGAATTGGCGTTATTCAAGATCCTTGCCTTTGTTGCTAATCTTTTAACAAAAATCTTTTTACAAGAACCTTTTTACAAGAAGATTATAGCATCAGAAGCAGGTGGGCTGTTACGCTTCCCCGTTCCTCTGGCTCCGGCAACTACAGGCATGTTTTTATTCTCTCTGTTGCATTGTTGCATTATGTTTATAAGTTTTTGGTCTATCTACATAGAATCTCTTTGCTCGGACGAAAATGGAATTTTGATCATACCTCAGAAAATCTCTCCGCCCAAATTAGAATTAACAAAATTCAATTTAATAAGAAATTTGATTTCATGTCAGTGTTTGAAGGCGAAAAATTTAAAAGAACTCTCGGGATTGAATTGGTGTTACTCAAGATACTCGCCTTTGATGCTTATCTTTCTACAAAGAAGGAGGTAATAGCATCAGAAGCAGGTGGGCTGTTTGGCTTGTGGGTTCCTCTGGCTCTGGCAACTACAGGCATGTTTGTATTCTCTCTGTTGCATGATGTTTATGTTTATAAATTCTTGGTCTATCTTCTTAGAATGTCTTTTCTCTAATGAAAATGGAATTTTGATCATAATTTAGAAAATCTTTCCACCCAAATTAGAATTAAAAAATTCAATTTAATCAGATTCTAGTAAAAATATTGATGGAAGGTCTCAGGAAATTGGGATCCTATTCAAGATTGTGATCTCTGCTCATCCCCCGGTGTTTCCAGAGATTGTTCAACAAGAATCAAAGTAAGCGTTATATAAAAGAGAAAGATGGGTAAATTTGAAGTGTTTGTTTCTGTAATAATTCGGTACCTTATCTCCCATCTTGTATAGCAAATCAAAAACAAAAATAAAACTCAATCAGAATTTAATCGAATATTTTTATAAATTGGAGGCTAAGAGTTCGTTTCTATGGTCAGTTGGGCTGTGGTAGAGTGGTATAATCGTGCTTGCAGGATGACCTAGATTCAAGTCCAGGTTGGCACACCCAGTCAGATTATAATCAACTTAAAACTAGGGACTGCAGTTTTGCCATTTGTCCCCACCTGTAATACTCAATACGCCAAGAAGGCCACGTTCTGTAGCTGAAGCATTGGCAAAATCATAAAGTGCAACGTTCTTAAGGTTATCGTTAGTGATGTTCAATGCATCTATTATTGGTGCATAGCAAGCAACATAACCATTGCCTGCTTACTAGAGCGAGTTCCTGTGGTCTAATATGCGTCTAATATGTAGTCAGAATCACTCAAATAAGATACATTTTCATGATGAAAGGCAGAAAAAGCTTCAGGTTCTGTATTTGCCTGAGAAAAAACAATTTATGGCACCCCCATCTTTGATGAATATCTCACAAATTTCTTCTCAAGAACAATTGTTCCTTGTCCCGAATCTGCAATATTGTCTGTATGTCTCTTGTTGTGTAAAACTTTCCCAAGAGCATGAAATAAAGAGAGAATTCCATCACGTCCCATGTTTGACTTTACATTGTTTGTCAATTCTGGGAGGCTAAAAGCTAAGATAGATGATTGAGCAACTTTCTGCTGCTTATGTTTCTTGGATTGTGCTTTAGGAAGTCCAGGATATTCGAAGCTCCCCTTTCCCCAATTGTCAGATAACTTGCTGAGGCACTAGAATTGTAAAGAATTAATTGCATGGCTAAGATCACCTCCACTACTTTCAGATATATAACTTTGCCACTCAGGAGGCAGAAACTGATGTTCTGCTGCCCATATTTTTGTAAGTGTCTTCATGATGCTTTTTTATGTAAGAGGATTGAAAATTGTCTTTGTAGCACCTCCTTGCTCAAGAGCTAACCCCAACTCCTGGATCATTCGGCCAGGTCCTTCTCTATCTCCAGCTTCAGTGAATTCAGTAATCGATACAATTGTTGGAAATTGAGCAGACAATGCAAAAGTTTGGAGACCCTGACAGAGTTGTTAGCAAACCTCCCGATTATTTGGGGTAGGCAGGTCATCCACTACAAGTAGCATATCTTTCTTCAATCTGCCAGTTGTATTTGATGAGCCTATATTCAATATTGGATATTGGTGTGTCCCACTCATAATTTTCAATTCCTAAGAGATCTATAAGAAAATGAATAGTTGTAGTTTTTCTAACTCCTGTTGGACCTTTAAGCAAAAAAACGTGACTTCACGTGTTTTGCAGTGAACCATTAAGCTACCCTTCTATCCAAGCTTTCACCTCAGCTACCTTTTTCTTATTGGCAGCAAGCTCTGTTAGTGTCCTGGGGTTTGCATTTGTCAACTCACAAGTCTATTTCAGCAATCTGAGCAGTTCGTGATCTTTGATTTCTGTCTTCCTTTCCGGCTGGTGATGAAAGAGACTTTAGCCTCTCTGCTTCAGCTGGATCAGATGTATGACTAGCCGATGCAACCAAGGCAGCATTCTGAGGAAGATTAAACAAATCTGCATAATGAGCAAGAGCAGTCTGCAGAGTGTATGGACCAGGCAAGGGTGGTGGCAAGGAACTTCCAGCAAGAGGCGTACCATCTTCTTTGTCACTGTGGACTGAAATTATTGTGTCTAGTGGGTAGCCTAGCAACCTTGCGACATCCTCCACAGTTTCATCTAATTTTTCTGGCCTCATACATAAGGCCAGCGTCTGTGATAACAAATTCCAAATGGATGCAAGAATGGTCAGACAATGGTGTATGAAGTTTTCTTTGCACAGCTACATTACCTCGGCAAGGATGATGGATATCATAAGTGGCTTGACCATTCTGCTTGGTATAAGTTTCCTCATAAATGGAACTGAAGGATCATGAGTTTCTACCCGGTACTGAGGTATTGCAGCTGTATAAGGTGTAGCACTTGAAGGTTGATCATCTTCATCACACTAACCGATCTAGCTCAGGCCAGACCTGCTCTCGCCAAGGAGTAAAGTCATCTTCAATGCACTGGTAATCATCACCAAGGCCCAAAGGAACAAGCCGTTTCCCACCTTGCTCACTCAATGCTTCATCTACTGTGCAAGCGACCCTATTGAAATGCTCATACTGTCCATTGTCTAAGTCAAATATGCCATAGGTAAGGTTGGAAAGCCAAGGCCCTTTCTCTTTTCCCTTAGTAAACCACTGTAGAACCTTGCTGCATTATCAGTTGTCTCCCCATCTTCATGTACCCCTAAAAGGAGAAGCTTCAAAAACAGGATCTTTTTCATTTTCTCAACGCACACTTCAAGTTGCTGGAAACAACACAAACATGAGAGAAACTTTTCCACTGCCCTGGTTTGTAATATTTACGACTAGCCACATCAGGTTCCCTGTCATCATCATCAACCAATTGTAAAAGTTTTGGCAAGGTTAATAGATGATGAAGATGGATTGCTAGTTGATTGAACTTCTTCCCTTCCAAGTTCAAGCGAACTCCAGTCACGGGTTTCATACCTACATTAACTGAATTTGCATTCACATATAGCTTGGAGCCCATTAAGCTGAACTGAAGGGATCAATTTTCATGTCCTCTTTGTTGTGGTCCCAGAGGAGGCTCACTGAAGATAGGCCCCCACTACCTAGGCTGTTGGAAATCTAATGGTATTTCTTTAATAGTAGGAAGAGTGACTGCTTTATCAGTTGATGTGGACACTTTTTTCTCTGTCCTAGTAGATACTGCCTACTTGCTCTAATCTCGGAAAGGAATATGCTGTTCTATTTCTCTGGCCATAGATGATAGATCTGAGGCCAAAATGGAGTTTGGAACTTGATTTTGTGTTGATTTGTTCTCCAAGACCTGTGTGTCTTTATCTTCTTCATCCAAGACAGACTTCTTCCCACCCATGCATACATTTGGTGGCCTTGTGCTGGCACCACTAAACTGAATTGTATGCCGAACCTTCCTCCTAGTGAATATATCTCAGGCAACATCTTGACCCCAGTAAGAACCAAGTGCCATTTTATAATTAGACTTGCCATCAATTCCCCCAATTGGTATTGAGTTTCAGTGATTAGTGTCTAAAGGCACATATACTCTATTTGCATCTTGTTTATTTCCTACTGATGCAATTTCTCCCCAACTGTCTTTGGTGATTGGATCATAACCTTCACCTTTAACCATCATCTCACCAGTCTCTACTACATGGTTGCTAGGATTTTGTCTAACGATTGTGCTCTTTTTGTGAAGTTGCTGTTATAATGTTCAAATACCTTGTTGCTAGGTAATAGATGAGTCAGCTTACGAAGATGGAATGTCGGTTCAAGCACATGAAGGGTTGGTTGGGAGCTGAAGAGTTGCTACAGTTCAGGAGTTGCACCCCTTCACATGGCCTTGCAATGACCATAAATAAACCAACATGTAGATGAGTTGTGAGGTAGATTTGGGAGTAGAATTCGAGGTTTTGATTCTAAGGAGGCTGCAGGCAGAATGAGGAGGTTGAGCCCTAGTTTGAGGGATAGCTGGTCTAGCCGCAACTGTGAAAGGTGAAATACGACAACACAATAAGGACAACCGAGTAAGGAGGCTGCAACATGAGAGGCTGGCCACATGACTGTAGCATAATCATAGGGTGTTGTGTTTGGGATGCTAGGGAAAATCACAAGTCAAGAGAAGGTTGGGCTAAAGGAGTGCCCTAGCCACATGAGAAACAAAGTTTGCACAAGATTGTTTTAGACCTGGTAAAGGCTAGCTGCAGCCAAGAAGGAAGGGTCGAGGGTTGGTTGGTCAAGCCGTTGCCTCAACAAGCAGGCCGAGGGTAGTGCTAGAGGAGCTGCAGGCCTAAGAAGCAGGCTGCAAGGGACAAGGGTTGTTGAAGGAGGTTGAGGGTACAAGAGGTTTGCCGCAGCTAGGAAAAGTTGGATGAAGGTGAAATCAAGGTACCCACCAAAAGGAGAAGTAAGGCCTTTGGCTTGTGGTGGACAGTGGGGTGTTGCCGCAGCAAGAAAGGGATTACATAGAGTTGTTGCAGGGTTCTTGGAGTCCTCTCATCTTCCTTGATACATACTATTGTAGGTGTCTCTTTGCTACAACATCTCCCAAAATTCTTGTTGTGGTCACTAGGGCTTTCGCAACCCTTTCAAACACCATAATTTTCACTTAGTCAACTTCAAGGTTTTGTCTTGTTTCTTTGGCATTGTATAGGGAATTGTAAAGGGCCACTTTCCCTAGTATGGGAGACCTCAGTTTTCTTATTGAAGGAGTAATAAGAAATAAGATTTGGGCATTAAATATTGTGTATTATGCACTGATCTAATTGTTGGTATATTCTGTTGTGCAAAAGTTTTAAAGTTAGTCAATTTTAGTGTGTTGTGTTTTCTGGCTAAAACATAGACCAAACTTGGGGTGCATGGAATTCTAACATGGTATTAGAGCTTACTTTGAAGGGAAGTTGGATACGAGATATGCATAGGTAAAGTCACTAAGAGGGAGCTGTGAGACTGTTGTAGGAAGTAGTAGTGTTTCCAAGAGAATTGGTTGGTTTGTCAAGCCGTTGCCTCAACAAACAGGCCGAGGGCAATGTTGGAGGAGTCGTAGGCCTAAGAGGCAAGTTGCAAGGGACAACAAGGGTTGTTGAAGGAGGCTGAGGGCTCAAGAGTCTTGCCACAACTAGGAAAAGTTGGCTGAAGGTGAAATAACGGTACCCACCGAAAGGAGAAGGTCGGCCGCTGGCCTGTGGTGGACAATGGAGGGTTGTTGCAACAAGAAAGGGATTACATAGAGCTGTTGTAATGTTCTTGAAGGCCTAAGGGAGTTGGTTGAGCGAAAACTATGGTGTTTGGAAGGGTTGGGAAAGCGCTAGTGACAACAACAAGGTTTTTGGGAGATATTGTAGCAAAGAGACACCTACAATAGTTTGTATTAGGTCAGATGAGAGTTGAAAGGACTTAGCCTCAGCCCATGTCATTTTTTCAAGCTTTTGTCTTGTTTCTTTGGCATTATATAGGGAATTGTAAAGGGCCACTTTCCCTGGTATGGGAGCCCTAAATTTTCTTATTGAAGGACTAAAAAGAAATAAGATTTGGGCATTAAATATTGTGTATTGTGCATTGATCTAATTGTTGGTATATTCCATTGTGCTAAAGTTTTAAAGTTAGTCATTTTCAATGTGTTGTGTTTTCTTGCTAAAAGATAGACTAGACCTAGGATACATGGAATTCTAACATGGTATCATAGGTTACTTTGAAGGGAAGTTCGATCCCGGATATGCGTAGGTAAAAGTTCTAGGAGGGAGCTGTGAGACTGCTGCAGGAAGTAGTTGCCAAGAGAATTGGCTAGGTATGCCTTGTGAGACATGGAATAGAATGTTCAGACAAGGAATTGTGGATTATTGCAAATTGGGGTGGCAGGATGGGAGTTTTGGTAGAGAACTCGGTGCACAACAATATGTTGAGTGGCAGGTTTCCGATACCGTTCATGAACTTCCATTGACTTGTCAAAGTTAGTTGCGACAACTTAGGTACCTTAGCACAGACGAGGTAGCTTCATATGGATTGCACTTTGATGAGTTTCGTGAGACAGTATCTTCATTTGGTTGCAAAGTTGCACATCCGGAAGTCGAACCATGTGCATATGATGTGTTTGACCTAGGAGGATGAGGATGCTTGTAGAGTTGAGTTGTGGTGGTCTAGAGTGGACTATGTCAAGTGTTCAACCGCAACTTGGGACTGGCCTTGAAAGGACACAAGTTCAGTTGCAGTGTAAGTTTTCACGAGGTTACTTTTTGGGAGGGAAAGTAGAGTGAACCAGGTGAAGGTTGTGTAGGCTCAGAGGGAGATTGTAGGCTTAAAGGGAGTGTCATTCGCCTAGGGGAAGTCTAACCTTTAGGTTCAAGTGAGAGAATGGATTCTTCCAGGCCATGCAAGGAAAGTCACAGACCATGCAAGGAATTTATGATGCGTGCAAGGAAAGTTATAGACCGTGCAAGGAAGTCATGGTGCATGCAAGGAAATTCATGGTGCATGCAAGGAAGTCATGGATCGTGCAAGGAAAGTCATGATGCAAGATAGTCATGCAAGGAAAGTCATGGTACATGCAAGGAAGTCATGACCATGCAAGGGAAAGTCATGGAGCTGAAGATTTCTAGGAACAATGGAAGTCATCACTCGGATGGCCATGTAGAATGCTCTGAAGTGGGAGGCTTCTAGAAGCATGGTGTCTTTGAAGCCGAGTCTTCCAAAAGGATGTGGTTGTAGATCAGTTTTGGAGGGAGGAGGAAATACCTTCCTCACTCAGAGGGAGTGTTGAAATTTGGTAGCTCGGAAGGTATTTCCAGTTGGAGAATCTCTTGGGGATTTCTGGTTTGGTTAATGGGATTTGCAACCAAGGTGTGGGTGTTTTCTAGGGGTTTTCACCCAAGGAAAAGAATTTAATATTATTTATATTGAGCTGAGATGAGTCGGCTTAAGATGGAATATTGGCTTAGGCACATGAAGGGTTGGTTGGGAGCTGAAGAGTCACGACAGTTCAAGAGCAATGTGCATGTGAGGTGTTTGATCGAGGAGGATGAGGAAACATGCAGAGTTGAGTTGCGGTGGTATAGAGTGGACTAAGCCAAGTGTTCAACTGCTGCTTGGGATTGACATTGAAAGGACACATTTTCAATTGCTACATAAGTTTTCATGAGGTTACTTTCTGAGAGGGAAAGCAAAGTGAACCAGGGGAAGGTTGTGTATGCTCAGAGGGAGTTTGGCTTCAGAGGGAGATTGTAGGCTAAGAGGGAGAGTCAGACGCCCAAGGGAAGTCTAACCTTCAGGTTCAATGTAATATCCCCAATTGGGGTTTAACAGTAATAAAAGAACAAATAGACAATAAACTATAGCAAAATGGAAAATAACATCGAGACACAAGAAATGAAGCCAAAACCAGCTGAGCCATTTTATTAATTTTTGTCCGAAGAGTACAATGAAGGTGCTCAGAAAGATAGCACCTTAGCTTTCACTAGACAGGTTCAAGAACAACTCTAAATCCGAACAAAAACACTGCTGGAATGGTGCTCTGCGAGGCTCCCTCTCTATGCTACTAGTGCTAGAACTGCTACTGCTGGCTGGAATTAGACTATGGTTTGGGCCTGCTCCCGTGCTCAGAAAATTTCGGGCTTTTAACCCTGGGCTCTACTCATAAGATCCACAAAAATCTGTGAAGGGTTTCCAAAAATCCCGACCCTGAAAAATGGCCCCCTTGGGCTTGACACGCTGCTTTGCTGGGGAAATCGGTCTCTTGGATGGAACTGCTAGAAAGTGTCTCCAAAACTTTGCCCAAATCCATGGTAGGAGGTGGCTAGCCTCCCCTCCAAATCCTCTAGCTAAAACTGCACTGCTCCTCCACTTCCCGACACTTCCTCTTTGCTGGACTGTGCAATCACTGCGTAGTTTGGACTGCCTCTGCGCTGTCCTAAAGGGACTGCGTGTGGCTGTGATGTTTCTCTGCAAGCTCTTTACAAAATTGGATGGTACTCCTCTCCTGAGCGGGCACTCGAAGTCCCCCGAGGCAGAGGTTGAGATCTCTGCTTGGAAATCTCTGTGCTAAACAACACTGTAGACTTGGCTAAATAGCTCAAGCGTGCTTCAGTCAGTCAAGACAAAAAATCAGATAGATGATTGAATGAAGAATGAGCTACTCTCGTTCCCTTTTTTCAAAATTGAGCCTCCAACGTTCCCTTGGGCCCACAAGGACTGCATTGCCCCTCCTCCGACCTACCACTGTGCTGCCTCTCCCACGCATCCACCTAGGAAGCTACCTCCATACGCTAGGTGGCCACATGGACCCCACTTCAGCTGCAATATTTGCCTTTAGAGACTATAGGGATGCACTTTAATTGCTTAGTTTTATTTGTGGGTCCCCTTACCCACTTTATTTTTGCTTAACATTAGAAAAGGAAAAAATTAACCAAAACTAATATTCCAATTAGTTGACTGCTAATTTGGAATATTACATTCAAGCAAGAGAATGGAGTCTTCTAGGCCATGCAAGGAATTCGTGGTGCGTGCAAGGAAAGTCATGGACCATGCAAGGAAGTCATGGTGTATGAAAGGAAAGTCATGGTGTATGAAAGGAAAGTCATGGACCATGCAAGGAAGTCATGGAACGTGCAAGGAAAGTCATGATGTGAGATGGTCATGCAAGGAAATTCATGTTACATGCAAGGGAAAGTTATGGAGTTGGAGATTTTTAGGAACAAGGGAATTTGTAGTTTGGATGGCCATGCAAAATGCTCTGAAGGGGAAGGCTTCTAGAAGCATGGTGTCTTCAAAGATCTAGGGCTTCCAGAAGGATGTTGTTGCGGATTAGATTTGGAGGCAAGTGGAAATAACTTCCTCACTAAGAGGGAGTGTTGAAATTTGGTATCTCAGAAGGTATTTTCGGTTGGAAAAGTCCTTGGGGATTTCTGGTTTGGTTAATGGGATTGGCACCCAAGGTGTTGGTGTTTGCCGGAGTTTTGCACCAAAGGAAAAACATTTAATATTTTTTGCATTGAGCTGAGATGAGTCGGCTTAAGAAGACGGAATGTCATCTCAGGCACATGAAGGGTTAGTTGGGGGCCAAAGAGTCGCGATGGTTTGGGAGTCACACCCCTTCGCATGGCCTTGCAACGACTATAATTAAACAAACATGTGGACAAGTTGTGAGGTAGATTTAGGAGTAGAATTCGAGGTTCTAGTTCTAAGGAGGCCATAGGTAGAGAGAGGAGGCCAAGCCCTAGTTTGAGGGTTGTATGGTCTAGCCATAACTGAGAAAGATGAACTAGGGCAGCAAAGAAAATACAACCAAGGAGGATGTAGGAAGGAAGAGGAGGTTGCAACACTAGAGGTTGGCTGCATGATTGTAACATAACCGCAAGGTATTATTTGTGCTACTAAGGAAAATTGCAGGTTAAGAGAAGGGTGGGCTAAAGGAGTTCTCTAGCTGCAGGAGTATGAAAGTGGGAACAAGATTTTTTTAGGCCTGGAAAAGGCTAGTCGAAGCCAAGAAGGAAGGGCCAAGGGTTGGCTGTCTGAAAATTTCTGAATCTAATAAACAAAAATCCTACTACAGTAAACTGATTTGCATTACCTACTTATGTTCTTTAATTTAACAAGTTATTTTCTGAATACTTCAATAAATATAAATGTAGATACATTGCAGCCTTCACCAATATACAGATAAAGTACTGAAAAATAAGCTGAGACAAATAGACAAAGGACACTTAATTTTGGACTAAACGTCCCCAGAAAAACCCAATGTGGGAAAACTAGTGTAGAAGATATCAGGGTTTTATTATTAAGTAGATTTCTGAATACAATCTAGGGTGCCAAATCCGGCTCACCCAACGGAGAAAAAATCCCGGCAGAAGTACCTCCATCCGGAGACAAATATATTGACTGATCCAGCAATTGAATGAAGAAACCCCACAGGTGATTGTGCTATCCCCATTGCTGCACAACGATGGTTGCAACAAGCTCTGTGCTGAGATTGCGTCAACTCCTCCAGGAGCTGTGTCACCCTCCTCGTGAGCCTTCTTGGCTCAGAAATTGATCTGTTGAATTTTTGCCTGATTTGTCCCATAGAAACCCCATCGCTGCCTCTTCTTGCTCTGCGTCACCCTCTCTGGTGTTGGGCTGTCTCTCATGGTGTTGCTTCGCCTCTCTGCAATTGTATTCTCGACCTTGGACTGAAGTCCCACTGTCGAATTGCCCCTTTGCACTAGAACTTACTCCGAAATTCTCAGCAAACCACGCCCCATAATTTCGATTTTGCTCAAGTGCTGCTCTCCGTGTGTGTGTTCTCCAATTGACCCTCAAGTCTTCCTGTATACTTTTCTTGTTGAGAAATCAACAATCGTCATCACAGGCTAAGATTAAAACAGACTTGATCCTCGTCACTTAGAAGCTTCTCATCCACATTTATATGAATTCACTTTAATTATTTTAATTCCCTAAGTTTTAACTTAGGCTCCATTAAAAATAATTAATTATTTGAATAACATTCAATCTGGGCGGAATTTCTCCAAATGATTTATGGGTCTTGGAGATATCGTGTGTTCTAGCCCTTCCACAAAATTTCGGAGCTAGAGCACATCTGATGCTACCCAAAAATCAACACTCCCTCTTAGCGAGTAATGTAATCTAGCAATACTTCTCACCAGAAGCATCACCCTGATCCATGACATCGGTCCTTTGCGCTACTGATGCTCGACCTACTGCCCCTCATCCACTGCGCTGCTGATGCTCGGCCTATTGCTGCCCATGACTCTGCCATTGCTGCATCTGTACTGCAACTACCTCTCAATATGCTGCATCATGCTGCCCATAGCACTGCCACTGCTAACTGTTGGACTGCAGCTTAGTTGCTTAAGAGTTAAGTAACTGAAAGACATCCCAAATACTGACATAGTAGTCAGTTTGGATGCACTTCGATGTTGAAGCTTCCTCTACTAGTAATCTGCGCTGACCCTTTGATGCTACTGTGTTACTGCTCTGCACTGCGCTGCTGCTGCTACGTTGTTGCTGCCTCTGCTCTGCGCTGCTTCAGACTTTAGCGCTCTAGCTATGCCACTGTTGCTCCATCATCCCTTGCACCAACTGACTCTTGTTATTCTGCTACTGTCATTAAGGGCTCCCATAGCCGTATGTGATCCAAGAGTTTGAGCACCTCAAGGGTTCTGCCCCTTTTTCCGCTGTAGCTTCAATCTCTAGCTCCATATCGCCCCACTTCTTAGGCGCATGAGCACTCATGGCACATCCATCATCATCATCCTCTTCAGCCTGAGCTAGAGCAACCTTCGAGTCAGTTTCTTCTTTTCCCTTCTTCTTCAGAGGGCACTGTGTGGCAAAATTTCCCATTTCCCCACATCTGAAGCATTTGACCTTTGAGAGGTCCTTTTTCTTCCTTCTCTACTGCCCTTCTTGTCCCTTCCTTCTTTTCCCTTAGATGCGAGAGCCGCATCTTCCTCTTCCTCCTTCTTGACTTTGATCCCTTTACTGCTGCTTCCTGCCTTGGTCCATCGTCTGATCTCTTCTTGTCGAAGAGTTGCCCACATCTCCTCCCAACTTGGAAGAGTAGCCCAGTCCAAAATGCTTTGGACTAAGTTTTCCTAGTCTTTAATGACTGCATTCAGGGTAGTCTAGACCATAAATCCACCGTCTGGTGTATTCCCTATGAAAGCTAGTTGATCTTGGATCCCTTGCAATCTGATAAGGAAGGGATCGATTTCTTCTCCCTTCTGCATCTAAAACAATCTCAGTTGATTCTCAAGCAACATCTTTCGTTGGTCGGCAGATCCCTGGTACAAAGTGGTCAAGGCCTCCCAAATTTCCCTTGCTATGTTCTTCTCAGCAATATGTGGGATCACATGATCCTTGACTCTGTCCATGATTATGCATTTTGTTTTTTCTTGAGCTTCCTCGTACTTCTTGAGAGGATCAACATCAACCAGAACAACAATCGTATTCAAGGCATGATCCTTATGTGAAAATTCTACTGCAGTATCATGGTTTACTTCTCCTACTTGATTTAAATAATACAAGTTATCTTCATAAATTAGATTAAGAAAATATCAAAGTAAACACGACTAACAGTCTACACATGCAGATCATTTACTGAATACTACGCTCATTCAAACAAAGTGACACATGGATTTTTGGACATAAGTTCTCGGAAAAACCCAAAGCGGTAAAATCGGTGCAATAGATACGAGGGTTTATTTTATTAAGTAGATTCTAAGTACAGTAAATCTGGGTTCCAGATTTGGAAAACCCGAAAAAGAATAAAAGTAATTTGCAGCTAACTTGTTGTTCCAAGACCAAATATCTGACTGATCAACACCCTCAAACGGGATTTACAAGACACAGCCCAGATCTGGCCCTAGAAACCCCAGCGCTGCCCTTAAAGCCCCAGCGTCAGCCCTGCTAAGCTCTGTGTGCCACTACGCTGCCCAGATAGGGACTGTGTTACCCTAGAGAGGGTGACGCAGGCCTTACGCTGGTCCTGGAGACCCTCTGCGTAATTCAGAAACCCTCTGGAGCTGCAGCGTTGCCCTTTCCTTGGCCTGCGTAGCGGCTGCGCAGTTGCTGCTGTTGCTCTCTGCTCCTCTACGCTGTCCTTGTTTGCTGCTCCCCTGCCTCTTACTGACTCTTGGCTCCGGGATTAGATCATCCCCTCAGCCAATACTACCCATCACTGCAGAAACTCCTCCGGAAATTCTTAGCAAACCCTGCCCTAGAATTCTAGATCAGTCTCTTAGTTCTGCAACTGTGTGTTTGTCTCCAACTGACCCTCGAGCCTTTCTCTTATACTTTTTTGATGATCTCGTCAACGATCGAGATTAAAACATTCATCAATGGCTAAGATTAAAAGACTTATTGATCTGTGTCTTTTAGAACATTTTAGCACATGTGTTAATTAATTCACTTTAATTATTTAATTTTCCTAAGTTTAGACTTAGGAAATCCATTAAAATAATTAATTATTTGAATAACTTGAACACCAGCTGAAATTTCACAAAACACTTTCTGGGTTTTGGAGTTCAAGTGTGTCTTATCCCCTCCACAAAATTTCACGGCTAGAGCACACTCGATGCTACACCAACTATACAAAATCTCAACACTCCCTCTTAGCACGGAGTGTGCTCTAGCAATGCATCCACACCATGCACTACAAGATCTTGAAGTTGGATTCTATGTTGCTGATTCTTGGCCTGCTGCCCTCCATCCACTGCACTGTTTCTTTCTGTATTGCTGCCCATGCTACTGCCACTGACACCACCACATCTGTACTCTCCCTCTCAAATTGCTGCATCATGCTGCCCATAGCACTGCCACTGCTAACTGCTGCACTGCAACTCAGTTGCCGGGAAGTAAGCAACTGAAGAACTTCTGCCCAACTGTTTGACAGATAAGTCAAGTTGCATCTATTACTGAAGCTCCCTGGCTGCTAATTTACATTGTCCTCCTGAAGCTACTGTTACGCTGCAACACTGTATTGCTCCTCTGCATTATGCTGCTCCTTCAAATCTTCAGGTCTCCCTTGTGCATCACTATGACCTTCTGCAACCATCTCTCAACTCATCCCGCTACTGTCTTAAGGCTCTCGTAGCTCGTATGTGATCCAAGAGTAGGGCTCACTCAAGGATCTCGCCATTGTTTGTATATACTCTACAGATCCATGTCACCCCACCTCTTCTCTCGAGGCACATGAGCACTCATGGCTGCATCATCATCAGAACCATCATCCTTCGTTGTTGCAGCCTTGGAATCAGAATCTCCTTTGTCCTTCTTCTTAGGAGAAGTGCTGGCAAAGTGTCCAAGTTTGCCGCAGTTAAAACACTGGACCTTGGAAAGGTCCCTCTTCTTCTTCCCTTGTTGTTTTCTTTCCTTTGATGCAAGGGCTGCATCATCTTCCTCTTCTTTCTTCACTCTGACTGTCCCACCACTGATATTCTACTTCTTGGTGATCCTTCTGATCTCCTCTTGGAGGAGGATAACTCACATTACTGCCCAAGATGGTAACGCTGCTCTTTCCAGTATACTCTGGACAAATGTTTCCCATTCCTCGAAGACTGCATTCAGGGCAGTCCTCACTAAGAGCCCTTCATCTGGAGTTGCACCCATGCTAACTAGTTGGTCATGGATGGTCTGAAGTTGGAAAAGGAAAGGATCTATTTCCTCACCCTTTTGTATGTGGAAAAGCCTTATTTGATTCTCTAAGAGCATTTTCCGTTGGACGGAGCTTCCTTGATACATCGCTTCTAGAGTGACCCACATGTCATTTGCTGTGTTCTTTTCAGCAATATGTGGTACAACGTGATCCTTCACTCCGTCCATAATCAAACGCTTAGTCCGCACTTGATTCTCCTTAAATTTATTTAGAGGACCAGGATCTCCAGGCACAACTAAAACACTCGTTGCATGGTCCTTGATGCCGTACTCATTTAGGACTGATAGGATCCTTGCCATCCAGATAACAAAGTTGGACACACCGTCCAACATGTCCTGGTCTCTCAGCCCATGAGAAGCCATCTAGCTTTGACAAGAAATAGTACTTCTTTCTCCCTCTTTCTGTGGCTACAAAAACAATGGATCTGGGTTTCTTGCTGACTAGAAACCCTCTGGTAGCTGCTTCTTCTGAAAAATGATTTCCCTCCTGGAAATCTTCCTTCCAAACACATCGAATAGAACTCTCCGATCACCCTCCTGATCAAATCTCAGATCTATTGAGTAGCTGTCTTCCTCCCACCTTTGTTGACTTAGCTAGGCACAATTTTGCATCGGTAGAATCTCCACCACACCAGCACTGTTGAAGATTTGAAGCACTGCTTCCCGATTTTGGCAAGGCTTTCTGCAACAGAAGGAATACTGGATTGCGTCTCGCTGACTTGCCCAGCGCAGCCTCAACGCTGCTCAGAAGTGGACTGCGTAACCCCAAACTGGGTGACGCGGTCCTTACGCTGGCTTGGGAAGGCTCTGCGTAAGCCTAATGACCTTTTGAATTTGTAGCGCTGTCCCTTCCTGGATGTTGAAATTTGGTTACCGAAGGACAAGTGGTTCCCTAAGGCTTTGATCTTTGGCCTAGGGAAAAGTGTCCAAAAGAATTTAATTTTTCTCCTAAAGTGACTTTATAATTTTATAAAGTCAAATCTAATTTTAAAGTGACTTTAAGTGATAAAGTTACTAATGTCTAATTTTAAAGTGACTTTAAGTGATAAAGTTACTAAAGTCTAATTTTAAAGTGACTTTAATAAAGTCAATGAAAAATTAGAAAGGAAAAGTGACTTTGGAAATAAATGACTAAGTGGGTCTTTATTAAAGTGGGGTGAATTAAAAAATAGAAAGTGAGATTTAAATGAGAATTTAATCTCAGCCCTAGATCTCAATCTATTTCAGCCATTGGATTTAGGGATTTCCCAAAAGTCACTTAGGGTTAGGTTAAAGGAGGAAAAGGAGGGAAAAGGTCATTCATTCTTTCATGAGCAGATTAGGAGAAGGAGAGAAAGAGAGCTGGAGATTTTTCTGAGCAGTGAGAAGAAGGAGGGCAACAATGAAGAGATTTCAGCAAAGGTATAGCAACATTTATTGGCACACATACCGAGGCAGAAAATCCGTACAGCAAAGGGGAGGCAGTGTTTCCAAGTGAAGAGGCACAGAAATCGAGGAAGAGGGTACAGCAGCAAGCACGCACTCCAAGGCACAAAATCAGGCACATTTTTCGAGGAAGAGGGTGGTTGTCATTTTCGACACAAAAACCGAGGAAAAGGACAGCAGCTAGAACTCTGTTTTTTGGCATGGATTTCAAGAGAGGGTGCTATACCAAATCCGTACAGTCCGTATAGCAAAGTACGGCTATTTCGGCACGCTTCTCGAGGTGGCCGTACATCATTTAATGCTGTCCTAAGGTGCTGTAAATTTTCTGTTTTATGTTGTTGCTGATTTGGCACAATTTCCGAGGCAGTGTGCAAGCACGGAAATCGAGATAAGTCTGTAAATTGGTTGCTGGAATTTTTTCTGAGTTTTTCCTATTTCACTGTAAAAAGCAATATTCAGAAAATAAAAGAGAAGCTTTCGAACAGGTTTTCCCCAAGAGTTGTAGGGGGTTTTTCCAGGGTCATGTTGACCAAAAATATCAGTGTTTAAATATGTTGAATGGTTGTTTGTATCTGCTGATTTTTATTTCTGCTGATTTTCCAGCATTCTGTAAATTTTACAGAATTTGTGTTTTCAGCAAAAAATTATTTTTCTGTTGTTGAATGTAAGGATATGGGAAAGGGCATTTAACTAAAAGGAGAAATAAGGTGAAACTGAAAACCGGGGTGGGAAAACAAGAAATTTCTACATGGTATCAGAGCTTGGGTTCTGAAAGTGCAGTTTGGGACAACAAGGAGAACAAAAAATACAGCCTGCTGATTTTTCACTCAGAAAATTCCAGCGAGCTGATTTTTTTCACAAACATAATTTTTATCTTTACCACAACAGTGCTATTTTTCAGTTTTATGACAGCAGGATGTCATTGGGATTGAGGGTGGAGGATAGGTTGGATGGGCATACCAATTACAGTGTTTTGAAGGAGAGAATGCAGAGTATCTTTGAGGAGGCAGAAGTTTGGGATATCATGGTTCA
>CM076584.1:1149800561-1150079566 GCA_034641835.2 Pinus albicaulis
AGAGGAGCCTCTCATTCTCGTGTTGTAAGTGAATGACTTAGTCATTACTATGTGCAGAGAGACTCATAGAGCACCGGCAAGAGAGATCTGCTAGCGGGAGTTTGGAGATGAAAGTTGTGAAATCGGCTCGATGCATTACTTTTTGGGTTTGTGTGGCAGAGGAGGTGCATTTCTTCCTGGGGAAGGGGAAGTATATTGTGGACATCCTTGGCAGATTCCACATGGAGGACGGTAAACCCATGTCGACACTGATGATCACCAACTGGAAGAAGCTTCATGCTTTGGATTTCGAGTTGGTGGATCCCACATTGTACAGACAACTGATTGGTTCCTTGATGTATTTGGTCAACACGATGAGTCAGTTTATGTGTGAGCCTAGGAAGGTTCACTGGGTGGCTGAAAAACACATTTTGCGGTACTTGCAGGGGACAGTGGATTATGGTCTGGAATAAGCGGTGCGTGGGGATGTGGAGTGATATTGGCAAGTTATATCGATTCTCTGGGTTGCGCAGGTTGTGCTTCGATAGGAAGAGCAATTTGCAGTGTTGTTTTGGGTTGGGACTCCAAGTAGTGTGCCGCGATTCGGCCCAAGTAGCACCGCAGTGTCCCCATTTCGTGGAAGCAGAGTATATGGTAGCCAGTCTAGCTAGTTGTGAGGCCATCTGGCTTTGCAAGATGTTGTTTGGCTTATTTGGTCAGCCGTTGAGACCTTCAGTGATTTACTGTGATAATAAGAGTTGCATTAAACTCACTGAGAATCCAGTATTTCATGACAGGTCAAATCATATCGGGATCAAATATCATTTCATCAGAGACTATGTTCAGAAAGGAGCTGTGAAGCTTGAGTATATTCCCACTGATGAGCAGGTCGCAGATATTCTTACCAAAGCCTTACCACGGGGCAAGCAGTCTACTTCAAAGACAAGATGGGTGTGGTGAAGAACACCTTCCTCGGTAAGAGGGAGTGTTGAAATTTGGTTACCGGAGGACAGATGGTTCCTTAAGGCTTTGATCTTTGGCGTAGGGAAAAGTTTCCAAAAGAATTTAATTTTTCTCCTAAAGTGACTTTATAAAGTTATAAAGTCAAACCTAATTTAAAAGTGACTTTAAGTGATAAAGTTATTAAGTCTAATTTTAAAGTGACTTTAATAAAGTCAATGTGAAATTAGAAAATGAAAAAGTGACTTTGGAAATAAATAAATAGGTGAGACTTTATTAAAGTGGGGTGAATTAAAAAATAGAAAGTGAGATTAAATGAGCATTTAATCTCACCAGATCTCAATCTATTTCATTGGATTTAGGGATTCCCCAAAAGTCACTTAGGGTTAGGGTTAAAGGAGGGAAAGGAGGAAAAGGTCATTCATTCTTTCATGAGCAGATTGGGAGAAGGAGAGAAAGAGAGCTGGAGATTTTTCTGAGCAGTGAGAAGAAGGAGGGCAGCAGTGAAGAGATTTCAGCAAAGGTACAACAATGTTTATTAGCACACATATCGAGGCAGAAAATCCGTATAGCAAGGGAGAGGTAGTGTTTCCAAGTGAGGAGGCACAGAAATCGAGAAAGATGGTACAACAGCAAGCACGCACTTCAAGGCACAAAAATTATGCACGTTTTCTAAGGAAGAGGGTGGCTGTCATTTTCGGCACAAAACCGAGGAAGAGGACAGCAACACAACCCAGATTTTTGGCACGGATTTTGAGAGAGGTTGCTGTACAAAATTTGTACAGTCCATACAACAAAGTATGATTGTTTCGGCACACTTCCCAAGGTGGCCGTACATCATTTAATGCTGTCCTAAGGTGCTGTAAATTTTCTGTTTTCTGTTGTTGCTGATTTGGCACAATTTCCGAGGCGGTGTGCAAGCACGAAAATCGAGATAAATCTGTAAATTGGTTGCTGGAATTTTTTCTGAGTTTTTCCTGTTTCACTGTAAAAAGAAATATTCAGAAAATAAAAGAGAAGCTTTCGAATTGGTTTTCCCCAAGAGTTGTAGGGGGTTTTTCCAGGGTCATGTTGACCAAAAATCTCAGTGTTTAAATGTGTTGAATGGTTGTTTTAAGCTTGCTGATTTTTATTTTTGCATTTTCCAACGTTCTGTAAATTTTCTAGAATTTGTGTTTTCAGCAAAAAATTATTTTTCTGTTGTTGAATGTAAGGATATGGGAAAGGGCATTTAACTAAAAGGAGAAATAAGGTGAAACTGAAAACCGGTGTGGGAAAACAAGAAATTTCTACACTGGATCTGCGTCCTCTTGTTGTCAAGCTGGCCCTTCTGGATCTCTGCTGCTTCTGCTGCTATCCTTCAGAAAAAATATTCTTCAGCTAATTGTTGGAGATTGAGCTTGATTTGCTATCGCTCTTATACCATGTGAAAATTCTACTGCAGTCTCATGGTTTACTTCTCCTACTTGATTTAAATAATACAAGTTATCTTCATAAATTAGATTCAAAAAATACCGAAGTAAACACAACTAAAAGTCTACACATGCAGATTATTTACTGAATACTACGCTCATTCAAACAATGTGACACATGGGTTTTTGGACATAAGTCCCCGAAAAAACCCAACGCGGGAAAACCGGTGCAACATATATGAGGGTGTATTTTATTAAGTAGATTTTGAGTATAGTAAATCTAGGTTCCAGATCTAGAAAACCCGACAAAGAATAAAAGAAATCTGCAACTAACCTGTTGTTCCAAGACCAAATATCTGACTGATCCACACCCTCAAACGGGATTTACAAGACTCAACCCAGATCTGGCCCTAGAAACCCCAGCGCTGCCCCTGAAGCCCCAGCGTCAGCCTTGCTAGGCTCTGTGTGCCACTGCGCTGCCCAGAGAGGGACTGTATTACCCTAGAGAGGGTGACGCAAGCCTTACGCTTGCCTTGGAGACCCTCTGCATAATTCAGAAACCCTCTGGAGCTGCAATGCTGCCCTTTCCTTGGCCTGCGTAGCGGTTGAGCAGCTGCTGCTGCTGCTCTCTACTCCTTTGCGCTGTCCTTGTTTGCTGCTCCTCTTCTTCTTATTGACTCTTGGCTCTGGGATTAGATCATGCCCTCAGCCAATACTACCCCTCACTGCAGAAACTCCAAAAATTCTGAGCAAACCCTACCCTAGAATTCCAGATCAGTCTCTCAGTTTTTGTAACTGTGTGTCTGTCTCCAACTGACCCTCAAGCCTTTCTCTTATACTTTTTCAATGATCTCATTAACGGTCGAGATTGAAACATTCATCAACGACTGAGATTAAAAGACTGCTTGATCTGTGTCTTTTAGAACATTTCAGCACATGTGTTAATTAATTCACTTTAATTATTTAATTTTCCTAAGTTTAGACTTAGGAAATCCATTAAAATAATTAATTATTTGAATAACTTGAACACCAGCTGAAATTTCACAAAGCACTTTCTAGGTTTTGGAGTTCAATTGTGTCTTAGGCCCTCCACAAAATTTCAGGGCTAGAGCACACCCGATGCTACACAAACTATACAAAATCTCAACACCTTGATGTGATGTTCTTCCAAAATTGCCAGGATCCTGGCCTTCGAGATGACAAAGTTGGATGCTCCATCCAACTTGTCCTGATCCCTCAGTCCATTCACGGCCATCTCTGCTCAACTAAGTGTCGAAAAAGTTCCTTTCTCCCTCTTCCACTGCTACCCCAACAAAACTCGAATTTGGATTTCTTTGGCGCTAGAAATCCTCTAAGGAACAAGCTTCCTCTAAAATTCGATTTCCTTCACGGAAATCCTTTTGCCAATAGATGTTAAAGCACTCCTCTCTGATCTCTCTTTGCTGCTGCTCTTCACTGTATTTAGGTTTCTTGGCAAATAATCTTCTGAGGAACTGATTCTCCCTTCTTTTCTTCTGCCCCACTAGACATTTTTTTGCACCAACAGAATCAGCGCCCCACCAACGACTCCAGAAGGAAAACTGTACCGCACTTCTAGCCACGTCAATCGGAAAATTTGAGACTCAACAACCTCTGCGCTGACCCAACAAGCATTGTGCTGCCTTCTGCAGCGACAACGTTAGCAGACTGATGCAGGGTTTGCGTGAGCCTTCCCTGGTGACTGCGTCACCCTTCCTCTGCCTCTTTGGCCTAGGACTGCGCTGTCTCTCGGGACAACTACTTTCCTGGTGCAAATTTTTCTTTTGTCCTTTCGTTGATGGCTTCAGTCCTCCTTGATTTGCAATTGCTTTGATACCATGTGAAAATTTCTGAATCTAATAAACATAAATCCTACTGTAGTAAACTGATTTGCATTACCTACTTGTATTCTTTAACAAGTTATTTTTTGAATACTTCATTAAATATTAATGCAGATACACTGCAACCTTCACCAATATACAGATCAAGTACTGAAAAATAAGTTGAGACAAACAGACAAAGGACACATTTATTTTTGGACTAAACGTCCTCGGAAAAACCCAATGCGGGAAAATCGGTGCAACAGATATGAGGGTTTTATTATTAAGAATATCTTTTTATACAATCTAGGTTGCCAAATCCAACTCACCCAACAGATAAGAAATCCTGACAGAATTACCTCTATCCAGAGACAGATATATTGGTTGATCCAGCAGCTGAATGAAGAAACCCCACAGGTGACTGCACTGTCCCCAGTGTTGTGCAGCGATAGCTGCAACAAGATCTACGCTGAGACTGCGTCACCTCCTCCAGGAGCTGTGTCACCCTCCTCGTGAGCCTTCCCAACTCATAAATCGATATGCTGAATTTTTGCCTGATCTGCCCCACATAAAACCCATCGTTGCCTCTTCTAGCTCTGCGTCACCCTCTCTGGTGTTGCGTTGTCTCTTTTGGTGCTACTCTGCCTCTCTGCAATTGTATTCTCGGCCTTGGACTAAAGTCCCATTTCCGAACTGCCCCTCTTTGCACTAGAATTTACTCCAAAATTCTCAGCAAACCACGCCCCAAAAGTTCAATTTTGCTCAAGTGTTGCTCTCCATGTGTGTGTTCTCCAACTGACCCTCAAGCCTTGCTTTATACTTTTCCTGTTGAGAAATCAACGATTGTGATCTAATCCTTAATCAATGGCTAAGATTAAAATAGACTTGATCCTCATCACCTAGAAGCTTCTCGCCCACATTTATATTAATTCACATTAATTATTTTAATTCCCTAAGTTTTAATTTAGGCTCCATTAAAAATAATTAATTATTTGAATAACATTCATTCCGGGTGGAATTTCTCCAAACGATTTATGGGTCTTCGAGATATCATGTGTTCTAGCCCCTCCACAAAATTTCGGAGCTAGAGCACATTCGATGCTACCAAAAAATCAACAGGCTGATCAAGTTGTTGCCTCAGTAAGCAGGCAGAGGGAAGTGCTAGAGGAGTTGCAGGCCTAAAAAGAAGGTCGCAAAGGACAACAAGGGTTGTTGAAAGAGGTCGAGGGCTGAAGAGGCTTGCTGCAACTAGGAAAGGCTGGCTAAAGGTGAAATAAAGGTACCCACAACAAGGAGAAGTAAGGCCACAGGATTATGGTATAGTGGAGGATTGCCGCAGTAAGAAAGGGATTAAATAGGGATGTTGTAGGGTTCCTGGAGGCCTAGTTGGCTAAGTGAAAACTGTGGTGTTTGGAAGGGTTGAGAAAGCCCCAGGTGACCACAACAAGTTTTTTGGGAGATGTTGTAGCAAAGAGACACCTACAGTAGTATGTATTAGGGTAGATGAGAGCTTAAAGGACTCAACCTCAACCCAGGTAATTTGTTCAATGTTTGGTCTTGTTTCTTTGGCATTATATAGGGAATTGTAAAGGGTCACTTTTGCTGGTACAAGAGCCCTAAGTTTTCTTATTGAAAGACTAATAAGAAATAAGACTTGGGCATTAAATATTGTGTATTGTGCATTGATCTAATTGTTGGTTTATTCTATTGTGCAAATTAACATTAGGTTTTTTCAGTGTGTTGCATTTTCTATCTAAAACATAAACCAGACTTAGGGTGCATGGCATTCTAACATGGTATCAAAGATACTTTGAAGAGCAACTGGATTCGGGATATGCACATGTATCAGCTTTAGGAGGGAGCTGTGAGATTGTTGCAGGAAGTAGTAGTGTTGCCAAGAGAATTGGCTAGTTATGCCTTGTAAGACATGGAGCAGAATGTTCAGACAAGGAGTTATGGATTATTGCAGTTTGGGGTGGCAAGATGGGAGTTCTGGTGGATTGGTGGAGAACTAGGTGCACAACAGTATGTTGAGTGGTGGGTTGTTGATATCGTTGATGGACTTTCATTCACTTGTCAAAGTAAGTTGCAACAACTTAGGTGCCTTGGGCAAGAAGTGCTTTGGCATGGACGAGGTATCTTCATATGGATTGCAGTTTGATGAGTTTTGTGAGATAGTATCTTCATTAGGTTCCAGAGTTTCACATCCGACAGTGGAGCCATGAGCATATGCAGTGTTTGACCCAGGAGGACGAGGACACTTGCAGAGGTGAGTTGCGGTGGTCTAGAGTGGACTAGGCCGAGTGTTAACTGCAGCTCAGGATTGACCTTGAAAGGACACAAGTTTAGTTGCAACGTAATTTTTCATGAGGTTACTTTTTGAGAGGGAAAGCAAAGTGAACCAGGGGAAGGTTGTGTAGGATCATAGGGTGTCTGGGTTCAGAGGGAGACTGCGGGCTCAAAGGGAGTGTCGGTCGCCTAGGGGAAGTCTAACCTTCAAGTTCAAGCGAGAGAGTTGATTCTTCCTAGCCATGCAAGGAAAGTCACAGACCATGCAAGGAAGTCATGATGCGTGCAAGGAAATTCATGGACCATTCAAGGAATTCGTGTTGCATGTAAGGAAAGTCATGGTACATGTAAGAAAGTCACAGACCGTGCAAGGAAATTCATGATGCGAGACGGTCATGAAAGGAAAGTCATGGTACATGCAAGGGAAATTCATGGAGTTGGAGATTACTACGAACAAGGGAAGTCGTGGCTCGAATGGTCATGCAAAATTCTCTGAAGTGATAGGATTTTAGAAGCATGGTGTCTTTGAAGATCCAATTCTTCCAGACGGATGTGGTTGTGGATTAGATTTAGAGGCAAGTGAAAATATCTTCCTCACTTAAAGGGAGTGTTGAAATTTGGTAGTTCGGAAGGTGTTTCCGGTTGGAAAAGCCATTTGGGGATTTATGGTTTGGTTAATGGGATTTGTGTGAAAATTTCTAAACCCAAGTTACAGAAACCCTACTACTGTTTTTTTATTTACTTCTCCTACTTGTTTGATTTAATTAACAAGTTATTTTTCTGAATTATTCAGTAAAAAAAATCAAATTAAATACTACTGCAGCCTACACATATATACATATCATTTACTGAAGCATAACGCACACATGACAAAGGACACGGTATTTTTTGGACAATATCCTTGGAAAAACCCAATGCGGGAAAACTGGTGCAACAACTCTTAGAGGGTTTTTTTATTAAGAAGAATGTTTGAATACATCAAGGGCACCAGTAGTGGTTTGCTTGATAGAGAAATCATGGCAGAAGTACACCTTTATCACTTGGAGATAGAAAATATGGCTGATTTAGCTGAGGAAGAAGAACCCCAATGGATGCCTACGCTGTCACTGCATCACCCTTCAGTGGGCTGCTTCACTTTGAAAAATACTAAAAGCGAGCCCTTTCTGGCCCACTAGAACTCTAGCGCTGCCTCTCCTAGCCTTTGCGTCAGCCTCTCCTGCCCAGCGCTGCTACTGTGTAAGCTCTCTGGGCTTTGCGTCACCCTCAAGTGTCTGCATCAGCCTTTGTGTTGCCTCTTCGTAAGCTTGGCTGGGCTGCGTCCCTCCTGCTGGGCCTCTGTGTTGCTTGCTATGAATCTGCCTCTCTGCTTATGTATTCTCGGCCTTGGATCTGGATAATCCCTCGTCAATCTGCCCCTCACCAACATTGCAAGCTCAATCGAGAATTCTTAGCAAACCATGCCCCAAAATTTTGACTTAGCTCAAGTGCTACCGATTTGTGTGTCTTCTCCAACTGACGCCAAGCCTTCCTTTAATACTTTTCTCGTTGAACAATCAACGGTCTTGTTATAATCTCTAATCAATAGCTAAGATTAGAAAAGGTTTGATCCACGTCACTTAGAACATTCTCACCCACATGTTTTAATTAATTCCCTTTAATTATTAATTTCCCTGAGTTAGACTTAGGCTCTCCATTTAAAATAATTAATTATTGGAATAAATTTCATACCGGGTGGAATTTCTCCAAACAATTTCTGGGTCTTGGAGATCTCATGTGTCCTTGCCCCTACACAAATTTTCGGAGCTAGAGCACATTCGATGCTACCCAAAAATCAACACTCCCTCTTAGCGAGGAATTTGCTTTAGCAACACTTCACCACTGAAGCATCACTTTGATCCACGACATTGGTCCCCTGCACTGCTGATGCTTGGCCTACTCCCCTTCATCCTCTGCGCTGTTGCTTTCTATACTACTTCCCATGACACTGCCATTGCCACATCTGTACTGCAGCTCCCTCTCAAATGCTGCATCATGCTGCCCATAGCACTGCCACTGCTAACTGCTACACTGCAACTCAGTTGCCGAGAAGTAAGCAACTGAAGGACATCACCCAACAACTGATAGACAAGTCAGTTTGGCTACATCTCATCACTGAAGCACTCTCTGCTGCTACTCTGCGCTGTCTCTCTAGAGCCTCTGCGATGTTGTTGCTTTGCACTGCGTAAGCACTGCCCCTCTGCACTGCTGAATTCCCATCAACCTCGGTGTTGTTGCTTCCACGCTGCTGCTGCCACTGCACTGTGCTGCTCCAATCTTCAGCTTCCTAGCACTGCCTTGTGCCTCTCTATGATCCTCTGCACCAACTTACTCTAGTCATCTTGCTACAGTCTTTAAGGGCTCTCGTAGCTCGTATGTGATCCAAGAGTTTGGGCACCTCAACGATCCTGCCCCTCCACCATCTGTAGCTCACTCTACAGATCTATGTCGCCCCACCTCTCCTCTCGAGGTACATGATCACTCATGGCCATATCTTCATCACTGCCACTATCCCCTTTCGTTGTTGCTGCCTTGGAATCCGATCCTGATCTCTCAATCCATGCGAGGCCATCTCTACTCAAACTGTTGAAGAAAATCTCTCTTCTCCCTTCTACTGTTGCTGCACTCAGCAAAAGACCGGATCTGGGTTTCTCGGTGATAGAAACCCTCTAGAGAATATGATCCCTTTGACAAGTGATTTCCCTCCTGGAAATCCTCCACCAATTTTGACGAATCAACCCTCTATGATCACTCCACTTGATCGAATCTCAGATATCTTGGCTAGAAAATTTGCTAAGGAACTGTTTCCCCTTACTTTGTCAACCCTGCTAGACACCGTTCTGCACTGGCAGAAACAATGCCCCCCAAGCAACTTCGAAGATCAAAAAACTGCACTTCTAGCCACGACAACCGACACAACATCACTCCCTCTTGGGCTGCGTCACCCTCTTGGGCCTGCGTCAACTTGACAGGCTCTGCATCACCCTTCTGGGCCTGTGTCACCCCTGTTGGGTCTGTGCTGTTCGTCAGGCGCTGTGCTGCCTCTTTCTGGATCTCTGTAGCTTCAGCTGCCCTCTGCAACAAAACATATTCAGCTCTTTGCTGATGGCTTCAACTTGATCTGCGAAAGCTCTGATACCATGTGAATTTCTGAAACTAAGTTACATAAACCCTATTGCAATTTTCTGATTTACTACTCCTACTTGTTTGATTTAATTAACAAGTTATTTTTCTGAATTATTCAGTAAAAACATCAAAGTAAATACTACTGCAGCCTACACATACATACAGATCTTTTACTGAAGCATAACGCACACATGACAAAGGACACAATATTTTTTGGACAATGTCCTAAAAAAAACCCGATGCGGGAAAATCGGTGCAACAACTCTTAGAGGGTTTGTTTATAAAGAAGAATGTTTGAATACATCAAGGGCACTAGTAGTGGTTTGCTTGACAGAGAAATCATAGCATAAGTACCTTTATCACTCGGAGACAGAAAATATGGCTGAGGAAGAAGAACCCCAGTGGATGCCTACACAGTCATTGCGTCACCCTTCAGTGGGCTGCTTCACTCATCTAAAAAATACTGAAAACGAGCCCTTTCTTGCCCACTCGAATGCCAGCGCTGCCTCTTCCAGGCTCTGTGTCAGCCTCTCCTGCCCAGCACTGCTGCTGCGTCAACTCTCTCGGCTCTGTGTTGCCTCTGTGTCACCCTGAAGGGCCTGCGTCAGCCTCAGCGCTGCTTCTGTGTAAGCCTGGCTGGGCTGCATCCCTCCTACTGGGCCTCTACGCTTCCTGGTACGGATCTGCCTCACTGCTTATGTATTCTCGTCCTTGGATTTGGATAATCCCTCGCCGATCTGCCCCTCACCAGCACTGCAAGCTCACTCGAGAATTCTCAGCAAACCACACCCCAAAATTTCGACTTAGCTCAAGTGCTACCACTCTGTGTGTCTTCTTCAACTTTCCCCAAGCCTTCCTTTAATACTTTTCTCGTTGAAAAATCAATGGCCGTGATCTAATCTCTAATGAACGACTAAGATTAGAAAAGGCTTGATCCACGTCACTTAGAACATTCTCACCCACATGTTATAATTTGTTCCCTTTAATTATTAAAACTCCCTAAATTAGACTTAGGGTCTCCATTTAAAATAATTAATTATTGGAATAACTTTTGCACCGGGTGGAATTTCTCCAAACGATTTCTGAGTCTTGGAGATCTCATGTGTCCTAGCCCCTCCACAAAGTTTCGGAGCTAGAGCACATCCGATGCTACCCAAAAATCAACAATTTGCACCCAAGGTGTGGGTGTTTCCTAGGGTTTTGCACCCAAGGAAAAGCATTTAATAATTTTTTATATTGAGATGAGATGATTCGGCTTAAGAATATGGAATGTTTGCTCAGGCAGATGAAGGGTTGGCTGGGATAGGAAGAGTCACGGCGGTTCAGGAGCTACACCTCTTCTCATGGCCTTGCAGTGACTATAAATAAACTAGCATGTGATGAGTTGTGAGGTAGATTTGGGAACAAAATTTGGATTTTTGATTCTAAGGAGGCTGCAAACAAAAAGAGGAGGTTGAGCACTATTATGAGGGTTTTTTGGTCTAGCCGTAGCTGTGGAAGGTGAACCAGGGTAGTGTAATAAGGATAGTCGAGTAAGGAGGCCACAGGCAGGAAGAGGAGGCCGCAACATTGTAGTATAACCATAGGGTGTTGTGTTTGGGATGCTAGGGAAAATCACAGGTCAAGAGAAGGTTGGGCTAAAGGAGTGCCCTAGCCATAGAAGAAGGAAAGTTGGCATAGGAATGTTTTAGGCGTGATAAAGGGTAGCTGCAACCAAGAAGGAAGGGTCGAGGGTTGGCTGGTCAAGCCGCTACCTTAGAAAGCAGGGCAAGGGCAGTGCTGGAGGAGTTGAAGGCCTAAAAAATAGGTTGCAAGGGATAAAAAGGGTTGCTGAAGGAGGATGAGGTCTTAAGAGTCTGGCTGTAGTTAGGAAAATTTGCCTGAAGGTGAAATAAAGGTACCCACAGTGAGGAGAAGTAAGGTGACAATCTTGTGTTGGACAGTGGAGGCTTTCCGCAACAAGAAAGGGATTACATGGGGCTGTTGTAGAGTTCCTAGAGGCCTAAGTGAGTTGGCTGAGTGAATATTGTGTTGTTTGGAAGGGCTAGGAAAGCCCTAGGTGACCAAAATAAGGTTTTTGGGAGATGTTGTAGTGAAGAGATACTTGCAACAATATGTATTAGGGAAGATGAGAGTTGAAAGGACTCAGGCTCAACCCAGGTTATTTGTTCAAGGTTTTGTCCTTTTTATGGCATTATATGGGGAATTGTAGAGGGGCACTTTCCCTTGTATGGGATCCCTATGTTTTCTTATTGAAGGACTAATAAGCAATAAGATTTGGGCATTAAATATTTTGTACTTTGCATTGATATAATTGTTGGTATATTTTGTTGTGCAAAAGTATTAAAGTTAGGCATATTCATAGTGTCATGTTTTCTAGCTAAAACACAAGCCAGACATGGGGTGCAGGGAATTCTAACACATTTCTCAAATAAACATTCAAGGTTGGCAAGAAAACTAGCTCTGATACCACTGTGATTTCTCTCTCTAAGATATTACCCTTGGGATGAAATTTTGGGTTAGGGTTACAGTAAGCATATGACAAATTTGTATTTTATAACAATATTTTAATGCTTCTTTAGTCTATAAAATAGTGATGATCTTTATTGATTGCAAAAAAAGTATAAACAAGAACTCGAACAATACTTAATTCCACCAGGAAACACTATGAAGTAGGTCCAATTCATCAACAAATAAGAACCTTACAAATTCCACAGTTTCGCAACAGGGATATCAACATTAATGTAGTGTATAGGCTTACAAAATTGTAGATATCCCCATGTTGCCACGAAGGTCACACCGACAGACTTTGCTGCTATCGTACGATGTCAATCTACCCCCGCTGTCTCAATCGACACCCTATATTCACCCGTAGATTCTTGTTTTTAGCCAGTGGTTGTCTTAGACCCTTGAACATAGCCTCCTGAGCCACTGGCCATCCCAGATTTTCCTTATGCTTACTCACTGTGGGTTAAACTAGTCTCAAGCAACCCGTTGATCTTTTCTACTTAACCTGCTGTCTTCCTTCCAGCCCTTGCTTCCTCAAGACACTCGGGCTCCAACATTTGCTAGCCTCAGGAAGTTGTTCTTACACCAGTAACTACCATATAGGGTTGGCTCCATCTTCACTGTAGGTTAATTCCCAACCACATACATCCCATTGCCTTTGCTAACCATAGACAACAACTCACTACTCTTTGTTTCGCCCTTGCTGCCACATAAACTAGGTCTTATCCCTTGCTGCCACAAAATTAAGATATCGATTCATACTTGTCTCAGAAAGATAGTTTGTTGCCACAGAAAGATGATCATTCAACCAAAATTCAGTACTGTAGCAAGAAGAGGCAGAGGGTTGGGCTAGGGTGGAATCTTTCACCCTTGGAACCCATAAGAAAAAAGGGATCTTAAACCGTCTAAGAACCTCAACTCAAAATCAGAAAGATAACAAAACTGTGATGCTCATGATGAATCTCCTCTCTCCTTTTTATAATTTTCCTTTGAGGTTTTTCCCTCCTAATTTCAATTTTGAGTGGCTAACAAGTTTCCCTCCATTTGCCCTAAATCAACTATCATTATCTAATGTTACCTAATTAACATTTAATAATGGTTTCCCCATTTTCATATGACAATGGCCTACAGGATCAAACAAGTTACTATGTCCTCCCTTGGACAATTTAATTTGAAGAGGACATTACAGTCCCCCCTTACTGACATTGCTTGTCCTCAAGCAATTGTAAATTCAGGGGTTGCAAGATTTGTTCTTGTGCATATGCAACCCTCTTTTGGGGTGGGCCCTATGCAAAATATTTTTGTGCTTTCTTATAAGTAATAGGACCATTTTCATCCAAGTGTGCAACATCAAATGAAGTTACGAGCAATAGGTCAGGAAACTTTACAAAAGACCAACCTCGAGTTCGAGTCACAAGTATGAGAGCTTGACTTACAGTGTTGACTTGAAGATACACTACAAAATTTAGTTTCTGGATATTTCCTTTACTGGGAATATGAAGATTAGAACCACCCCTCTTCTGCATTTCATCAAGATTTTTCTAGTTTCTTTTGCCATGTCTAATTTGGAGAAGCAATACCAGATTGTATTGCAAACATACTTATGTAAAACATATTCCCTTTCCATCCCTCTCTCTATCAACTCATATACCACTGATCCCTCGACATAGTTAAAACCATCGTGAATTAATGCCCTGAATGCTGCTTCAATTGGTAAAGTAATCTTCTCCCTCATCTTCTCTAAAACTTGGGAGGCCCCTTCTTGTTTACAACTGTCAAAATTATGATGTTCTATGCTGTAAAAATTATTTATTCCAAAACTTATTTTTGCTGCAATATTAGTTAAGCAATTGTAGATGGAACATAAACCAAATGCACAATTGAAGACAACCAAGAACAAGATAAGACACTGAGAATTTAGGTCCAATGATTAGGGCAAAACCCACAAGGGGAAAACCCAACCAGATTCTTCTTCTATTAGATATCAATTGTTCATCAGAGGTACAAAGTACAATGAGAGATCAAGATAATGAGTAATTTCACTCAAATATGAACAAGCTATAGCATGAAGAACACTGGTAGCAGCAACTGATGCAAACACTGAATCAACCTTCAAGTTATGCTCTTATTCTCCAAGCCTCTCTCTCACAATCTTCTTCAAGTCTTTCCAACTCTCTCTCTCAAGTTCGAATCCTTCTTTCACAATGCATAAGTAGTGAGAATGAGATGATATGAGATACATATATAGGATGAGCAACAAATCCTAGTCATAAAGAAAGAGAAATATGCATGCCTTGAGGAGGAGTTACATATTCCATTTAGGGAGGTACACATGTGTTTGTAACTCATGCCATTAAGGAGGTATGCATGCCTTTGTAACTCATGCCATTAACGTTTTCATTAATGAAAGTGTAAGAGAATATTTTATGACAAGACTTTAATGAGAGTGAAACGTATTCATTAAGAGAGAGAGAGAGAGAGAGAATTACAATGTGCTATGTGAGACATAGAGGTACAAAGTGATTAAGTGATGAAGGTAAGGTACTTGAAGATCTTTTTAATAATAATATTGTCATAGTATCATAAGGATAATTATAAAGGTAATGATAATATTGATGATTATGTCAAAAATTGAATTATTAAGATTGATTGATAATAAGTTAAAGTGATTTTCCAACATCTATACTTGATTACCAATTGATGCAAGGTGATTTACTATTTTTGGAAAGTCATGCTTGAGATGCTAGACATGACTTTCTAATTTTAGAAAGTCACTCCAGAATTGTCAGAAATGAAATTTTATTTAAGGAAATTCATCTCCGAGCTGCAAATTTTCAACAACAATCTCTGATAGATTCTAGCTGCACTTGAGGAACTGGTTGTGTTAACAATCGCTTGAATGGTTTATATTCAGTAGCCAAGATGGATAGTCCACAAGTCTATGAAAGACTACTTGATACCTGTTGTCGCACAGATTGTCAAGGCACCGCGACAACGGCTCAGATCGGGGGCTGTCACTCTAATCCCCAATCTCTCTATTTAAGCTATCTACTTGCAAGCTAAGGGAGGTAGACCTTATTATAAATGAAGGACAAATCTAGGAGACACAACTAAAACACCAAATACTTGATAAAATTAATAGGATCACAGATCTAAATTAGATTTTACATTTAAGACCAGTGCCTTATGGAGTCAAACAAAGTCCCGTTATGCAATTATAAACAAGTAAGTGACGATTAACTGCTGCTTATTAAAACATGACCGATCACAATGATATTTAATTAAAAACGTCACAACCATGAAGCAATAAGATGAAAAACACCAGGATTTAAAATGCTTCAATTAATTTCACTTCAGCAAATCCCAAAATTTTAGTATAGTCACACTTAGGATAAAATCTTAAAAGCTCATTTGACTATAAAATATATTTTTTTGAGAATTTTGAGAATTTTTTATTATTTTTGTTTTGTTTTATTTTTCATGAAATCAAAACTTAAATTGAAAAATTAATCTCTAAGAACAAAAAAAAATTTAAAATATTTTTTTGGAATTTTTTATATTTTATAATTTTTTATTTTTCATCTAAATCAAAATCTAAAAAAATCTAAGACGAAATAAAATTTTTAATCTAAATCTTAAACTAAGCTAAACTAGAATCTAAAATCAAACTAAATTAAAAGTTAAAAGAAACTAATCTGATCAATAAAATCAAAATCTAACCAAATTAAAACTAAAAGCTAAGTTTAAAAAAATACAATCTAAACTAAACTAACTAAATCAAAATCTAAAGTTAGATCTAGCCTAAAATAAATTCAATTTGAAACTACGACTAATCTACCTACGCTAACACAACCGAATTAAAATCTAAATCGAAAAAGAAATGAAATCTAAAAAAAAAAAAAAAAAAAAAAAAAAAAAACTTAAAATTAAAATCTGAAGTCTACACTATGAAAAATTCTAAATCGAAATCCTACGACTAATCTAACGCAACCAGACTTCAGAAATTTAACGCGTTTTTTCTTTGTGTGTGTATTGATCGCTTTGTGTGTTTTGCAGCTGCAGGTTGGACGACGATGAAGAAATTCAATGGCGTGAAGGAGCTTGGACGACGACAGAGATGAATGTTCGATGAGCAGATAGGAACGATGGCATGGAAGATAAACGACAGCGTGGGAAATGGAGAGGGCACGGTGCAGCTTGGAAAATTCAACGGAAAGGAAAAATTGAAACACAGAAAACGAAGGGCAGAGGAGAGCTGAGGTTTGAAGGCAGAATGAGGACGCAGGAGAAATGTAAAGGCCGAGGTCAGATTATAAATCGCAGAGATTGAATGTACGCTCTTGCTTGATTATTTGCAGATCGATTGAAGATGGAAGGCAACGAACGACAGGATGAGATGGATCTTGGACGGAGGGCAGCGTGGAAAGGATCTGGTGGATCGAATGCGCAGGCTTGGATGACAAAATAAAGTACAAGTCCTTGACAGTGCATAGAACCAGTAATTTAAACCCAGTGTATATAAAATACCTCCCTTCAGATTGCAAACTCAGATTTATATGCTCCTCAAAATCAAAATAATGTCCAAATTCGTCCACAATTGTAATTTGAGGCCAAATCTGGCCTTTGGAGGCTAGATCTGCCTCAAATTTTAAAAAAAAATTATGATTTGAACCCTGAATCTGCAAGAAACCAGCCAGATCTAAAGATACACACCAAGAAACGATTAAACCCTTACAGTCTTGAAAAAAATTACAAATTTACAAACTAGTTACAGATTTAAAACTCTCATGGTCAGATTTGAATCCATTTGAGCACAATATTCAGAGATTTAAAATTTTTGGGAGAGGCACAAGCCCTAGAAGACCCTGCAAAACCACCAATTTCGTAAGACAGATTTGGAATTTAGCAAATAATGAGCTTTTCAGATTTATGTTTATTGAGAGTCGGCTGGTCCAACCGAAGACTTCCCCAGACGCTCAATCTTAGAAAAATTTCCCTGCACGCTTAGATTTGAACCTTAGATTGATAGAGATTTAAAAAAATAACATGAGATCCTTCAGAAAAATCAAAATGTCATTTTATAAACCCAGAAAACTGCACAAGATACCTATATGCAGATTAATCCATGAAGGCCATCAACCATAAAATGCAAAAACAAAGTAGCAGAGTTTAGAGACAATTCACCACATAGATCTAAGAAGGAACATCAAGATTTGTAACCCCAAAGTCTTTATGCTTTATTCCTCAAAAAATTTACAAGAGCTTCCAAGACAAGTGCACGATCTTAAGATCGGACGATTCAATACTGACAAAGACCTCTAAATTTATAGGACAAAATCTCCAACGGCTAGTTTGGATGATCCCTGTCAAAATAATCTCAACCGTCCAAAAGATTTAATCATCTTTTAATTCGGAGCGTTGAAATAAAATTTTGGGGAAAAAACGAATTTATCATTTAATTCAATTTTAATTAACTCAAAAGTATTATTTTTGAGTTAATTACCCCAAAATTTTGACTTTGACTTAACCACCAAGGTCCAAGGGTCCAAAATTTCTTAAAATTCTCAATATTCCCTTGGCCTGGGGCTTTCAAAAATCATTTTCCAAGGACCCACAAATCTTGCCTTTAAAGATTTAATCCTAACTTAGGACCCTAAATTAATTAAATTTTTGGTTTAAGATTTTTTAAATTAGTTGACCAAAAAATTTAATTAATTCACTGAGAGGGGATTATAATTATTTTTCCAACCCTCTTTTACATAAGATAATACATTTACATACATGAAGGGGAGATATCCATTTGTATATACCCTCAAATAAATACCCAATTCTGCGACTCAAAATATGATGTAGTAGATCAAGTAGCTCAAACTACTTTTACAAGGACTCGATAGAAACACTAGGACTCACTTAGTATGCTGATGACAAAATCCACCCTAGCTTTGGGGTGAGGCTGGAGGGAAAAACTCCGCCGATCACTTACGTGAATCAGTGAGACAAAAAACCTCCTAGGATGGAAATCATCAACAACATACTAGGCTTACCTAGGTTGTTACATACATTGACGGTCTTACTTAGATCATTTACATCATAACATGCATAATGGGTTTATATCATTTATAAAAACTATCGTCTGTCGATGAAATCTGGATGACACGAGCCTTGAACATGATAAGTCCCATTTGAAAAAATGGGGGTGTACTATTATGGGGTCGTTGACAAAGTGTGGTCAACAATACCCACCACTCAGAGAATATTTCAATCCTCCTTTCACGAGAGGATCACTCCACCTGCCAGAGTATTGGGCCTTGAATGGATTGCCACTTGGAATTTGTATATAGAACTCCACGAGTCATAACAGATCCATCAATTGATTCAACAACATGTGCAGAATCGAGTTCATCCAAATCTCTTAAGGCTTGTGGCCTTCTCAGGTGTCGAATGCTACTATCCCCAAGAAGGTAGTCATAATCACTCAAATAAGATGCATTTTCATGAAGAAAGGCAGAAAAAGTTCCATGTTTTGTATGTGCCTAAGAAGAACAATTTTTGGCACCCCCTTCTTTGATGGATATCTCACAAATTTCTTCTTAAGAACAATCGTTCCTTGTCTTGAATCAACAATCTTGTCTGTATGTCTCTTGTTGTGTAAAAATTTCCTAAGACAATGGAATAAATAGAGAATTCCATCACGTTTCATGTTTGACTTTATGTTGTTTGTCAATTTTTGGAAGCTAAAAGCTAAGATAGAAGATTGAACAACTTTCTTTTGCTTATGTTTCTTAGATTGTGCTTTAGGAAGTCCAGGATATTCAAAGCTTCCCTGTTCCTAAGTGTTAGATAACTTGTTGAGGAAGTAGAATTGTAAAGAATTGATTGTGTGTCTAAGATCACCTCCACTACTTTCAGATATATAAATTTTCCACTTAGGAGACAAAGACTCATGTTTTGTTGTCCATATTTTTGAGTGACTTCGTGATGCTTTTTCATGTAAGAGGATTGAAAACTATCTTTGTAGCACCTCCTTGCTCATGAGCTAACCCCATCTCTTGGATCATTCGGCTAGGTCCTTCTCTATCTCCAACTTCAATGAATTCAGTAATCGATACTGTTTCTGCAAAATCTAGCAATCTTTGTAGAGGGCTACCCTACAAGGAAATCACTAGACCACTGTCACCACAACTACTACCCCCTACTCTTTATGAATTTTCACCAATGGGAGGAGTTTCGGTATAAGGTCACCTACAAGAGATATTCTAGGTTTAGAGGTTCAAGATGACGGAAGGATGGCTCGACTTAAGAATGAGGTCCAAACTAGGAGAAAAGGCAATTCACATCCCAAGTAGAGGCCAAATTGAGGCAACACATGACCTAGGGTTTGATTGATATGTTATGAGTTGGGATAAACTAAGGTCAAGATGTCAATAAAAGGTTTCCAATAATGAATATTATCAAGGTAAAAGTACATGAAACATTCAAAATGCCCTAAAGTTGAAGCTTTAACCAAACTAGGGTTTTATCCTAGGGCTAATAACTAGGGCAAGAGAAATTATGAATGAAAATGGAAAGATTACTTACTTGAATGAATTGATATAGCTAGAGAGTCTTCCTTGCAAACTGATTTGATCCTTCAACCCAAACTTTGATCTTTGCTTCCTGTAGTGTCTCTTTTGTCAAACAACCCTTGCATTCAACACCTTAGCTTCGATTCCATGTTGAGAATTTGGAGGGCTGGAGATTAATACAAATTCTCTTCTTGATAATAACTTGTGATCTTACTTGAGTTACGTATGTCTTCTCTTCGTTATCTTGTTTAGTCTTTCATCAAGTCAATTATAAAAAATAAACACAACACAAACTTAGGCTCCTAGAGCCAGGGAAAAATCTCTCCCTCTTGGAGAGTGTTGTGGATCATCTGCATATCCTTTTTTATTTTATTTTGAAAATAAAAAAATAACAAAAAAAATCTGAAATTCAGAAAAAGTATATGCTATAGTATAATGTTTTTATACTGTAACATAAAAAAGAAACGTTTCTAATAGCTCGATGCAAATTAAGTTTAACTTTATTTGGCTGTATATTATAGTTTCATGTTTAAACGTCGAGCAAGTCTCCCAGCGGAAGTAGCAAGTATTGAAGATTATAACCGAGTGATTAAATGCGGAGGCACAAAGAGCTCGTGAGTTATCGAATCAAGTGCCCCCGCAGTTTACCTGTTTGACCGCGGGGTAAACAACGATCAACGGTGTAGATTCATTGCAGGGGGACTAGCCAAAGTTTGTCGTCGTACTCCAGGAGCCTCCGCAATGACGTCATGAGGCAAAGTGGAAAACAACTATAATCCATGATAAACCTTGTCAACGGCTTGTTACACGTCATTTTAGGCATTTATTATGGGTTTGCATGGCTTTTAAATTGATCTTTATCACATTTTCAAATAATTTGTAATTGTTTTCCCCTTTGAACCATGTCGCCGCCACCTTTTCATTCTCCACTACCCTACGGATTGCTTCTGTTTTCTGTTTAGCCATGGCCAAGCAATTTTCACTACCTGGTTCAACTAGCCACATTTCCCTCATGGAAAATGAGAGAGACATCCAAGATACTGTGTCTTCCGTAAACCATCCCCTCTTTTATCATCAAGTAACCCTAAATGTTGAGAATTCCCCAGTTTTTTCTGCCATGAAGAAATTCGGTGTGCTGTCTGCATGTATCCCAAAAGCTCATTTCTTTCCCGAATTTATCTATTGGCTGGTTTCTTCAATGTATCTCGGTAAGTGCTTTATAATGAATTCGCAGGGGGAGAATGTTCTACAGGTGTCGACGCGGTTGATTCGCCACGCGTTTTGTTTCTCTGAAGACGAGTCATCACTTCAATTCTCAGAAGACTCATTGGCAAGTTATTTTGAAAACCTTTCAGGGGAAGAATTTAATCAATGTATGTTTCATTTGAGACCAAATTCAAAAGAATTTCAATTGGAAGGTGAAGAATTCAATTTTGGAGATTTTTTATGCTGAAAATAGACCAGTTCTGAGTTGTATTGCGGAAATTCTTGGCAAAGATAATGACCTTATAGTTGACAAATCAGTGTTAGGAATGTACGCAATGATGATGAAACCAGGGACAGTTATGGATATTCCATCCTTCTGGCAAGAGACTGTCAACTCTCAGTTGATGAGATTTTCTCTCGCAGGTTCCTTTAAATTCCCCTCATTGCTTGTTTATTTATTCTTATATCAAAATGTTAAAGAATTTATGAGTTTGGGGTTAAATATAATGGATGTCAACAAACAGAAGCAGTCAGTTATATTTTGGACTGACATAATTAGAAGAGAGGGAAATGAAGCAGGGTTGTTTGAGTTTGCCAGTCAGTATATGTCAATTTCTTATAGAATATTGAATGGGGTTTCTCCCCCTTATTTTCTACCAAAAGCCAGGGAGTTTTTACAGTTGGGACCTAGTTGCAGGTTTGGGGATTGGTTTGCGTTTGAGGAATATTCTGAGATAAGATTGTATGGAACTAATATTGAGCCTTACAGGCTCCCAAATTTTGTGCCTATGAGGCTTTTTTCCCTTGAATTTATCAGACAGAGTCTCAATGTAGATCAGGTGCATTTTGTTCCCATGAAGAAACGTCTCATGTATAAGTTGCCCATGAGTGTGGGACCCTTTGTGGTAAATACGAGACAAGAATTTGGTGAAGTGTCTAAGTTGTTGGAAGAGACACATTTGTTACTCGGTGAAAAATGGTCATATGATCCCCATGGAGTGATTTCCCAAAGGAGAGTTGAAAATGGATATTCTGCTTTTACTCACGAAAGCAGACCTGAGCAGGAAAAGTTGGCAAACCCAGGAGAAGTAAATTTAGCAAAAACAAGCATTCAGACACCTATTATAACTGAAACGTTAAATAAAAGGAGTAAGGATTCTGTTTTTGAGTTAGATGATGAAGAGCCAAGAGAAGAGAAAAGAACTAAGTTGGCTGAAGATCATTCTTCAAATTCACCAGGTTTTACCTTCCATTTAAATGAAGAGCAAAATGCTCCCTCTTCTCCTCGAGGTCATGAGCTTTACCAAGAAAAGGTGCCCTCAGTCAAACAGGTGTTTACACAGATTAAAGAGAAGAATCAAAGAATAAAAGATAATATGGATGCTCAGGCAAAGCATCACATAGCTACTAATTAGACTAGGTTGCTAACTGTGATGGATATCGAGAAGGATTAGTTCAGAATGGCTTTAACACATCCAACATGGATGTCTCTTGGATCCTCAAGCGGTTTCAATGCTATAGATATAACTATGGATGTTAAGAAGATCCCACTTTTGGATAAGATGAATCTACATACGCAGACTGGAAAATTAATTGTCAATGATCTAACTAAGACCAATGCCACAGCTGTTAAAGCTGAAAATATGCTAGCAAAGGTTATCAAGCAGCTCAAGTTGGAGAAGGCCAATTCAAGGGCCTTATCAGTTCAAAATGAGGAGTTGAAAAAGATTATCATAAAGGTTGGTGTAGATCCTAGTGACATAGCTGCAAAGTATTTAAGTTCATGGAGAAGGTCGGAATAGAGATATCCACCCCGAGGAGAAAGACGGGTTACCCGCCGCGTAACATTCAATGGCTACGAAGTGGCGCAGGTGGAGAAAGAGAGCAAGAATCAAGCAGCCACAACTTGTTGTAAAATGAAGAATTGTCTTAAATAAAGCAGATCGGGCCAAGAGAGAGAAAAATCACATTGAAAATCACACTTGTACCTTTGTTTTTCCTGCTGTGGACACAGATCCCCAAGCGCAGATTGCTCAACTCAACACAGAAATGAAGATGGCAGAAAGAAATCGCAAGCAAGCTCAAGCAGAATTAGAAACGGCCACAAAGATCATACGGTCACTACAAAATGAAGCTGATCAGAATAAACTGAATTTTCAAAAAGCTGAAGCCGAGATTAAAGATCTCAAAGAGAAATTAAAGGGAAATATCTCACTTATAAAGGCTAAAGATATCATTTGGGGCGAAATTATCTCAGAAATGAAGTCCAATTGGAACTTCTTGAATATAGTTGCAAAGGAGAAAAGCCTTATCTCAGAATATGAAGAAGAGATCCTATCGGATAAGCAAACAACAATTAAGAGAGCCAACTGGGCTAGCAAGTTCATAAACTTTATTAATTCCAAGTCAGATGAGGAATTAGAAGACATTGGAATAAACGATAGATATTTCTATGTTGTGGAAGTTAATAAGATGATAATTAGGAATGATCTCCAAAAGGTTACAGAAAAGAGACTACTAGGAATCAAAGAAAAAGTGAAGAAGTTTGATATATCATTTGATAAATTGACAGGAATAGGTTTACCTTCATGTTGGTCAGAGAAAGGAAATATTCTGTCGTGGAAATTTTATGAAGATCTGTTAATACTGGCAAAAAGCAAGATGGATAACAGGCATGAAAAGACGCAGATTTTAAAAGGAGAGACAATGTTTAATTTCTTGCAAAGGCATTTCAATTTGTTATGGATGGTGAAGACTCTCTTCACAGAAATACCTACACACAGTCAGATTGTTGCATTAAGGTTGGAATATCATAGTTTCAAGAATTCATCAACAACCCAAAGTGAGATATGGAAAAAGTGCACAACATTCTCAATGGACTCAGCAAAAGAAATTCCAGCATCTCAACAAAAAGTAGCCGTTGACTCAGCAACTGTATCAGAAGCGGCTGTTCTTTTAGATTAGGAATTTTCAATTTCATGTTATGTTATTTTCTCAAAATCATGTAAATTGTAATAGGACCTTTTTGAGGCATGTACCTCTGTAACTATAAGTAGTTAAAGCAGTTAGAATTAGTTTCATCGTTGGAAACTGTTTTGTTCTTTTGTATTTAAAGAAGATTCCAAGAAAGAAAGAGGTTCCAAGTTTTTGAACCTTGAAGCCAAATTTTTGTACTCAAGAATGGAAAATTAATGAATGAGTATGCGAGTTTCTATCATTCTGGTTATGCTGAAAAGTTTTCCAGTTTACACTATGTTTTCTTATCTGTGAATAAAATAGAGTAAGAGCAGCAGGTCTCTTTATACATATGTATTTAAGAGTTAAACAAACTTTAATGTGCGCTCCTCTGTTTTAGCTTCATCTTTATTTAATTCTTCAGGGTTTTAAAACGATAGATTCTGTTTGAAACAGCATATCAGATTCAAATCCTCTTCTCTTTTTCTTCCGTTCATTCATTTCAGCATAAGTGGAATATAGCATTGCAGAATATGCATGGATTTGATGTTTAAGGGTTACATAATCAATGTTTTAGGGTTTATAAGACAGAGACAGATATATATTCATTTGTGACATAATTAGATAATGTCTTAAGCACTGATTCCTTATCACAGCTAAGGAATTGTCTCTTAAGGTACAACATTAATTAGCGCCGTTGCCGGGGATGAAGATTCGAAGGTTTTCCCTGGGTTTTATTTTACATTTCCTCTGGTTGTTCAGAGAGGAGGAAATAATAAGCTGTGTTTGTTTTAAAATAGCTCTGGCTCCTAAGAAACCTCACACGAGGTCGGATACCTCTCAGCAAAGAGTTCCTGTTTTGTCTGATCCTGAGAAGCTTGTTTCAAAGAAGGGCCAGAAACCAAAAATATTTGATACCCCGGACGCTACACTGCTTGCACCAGGCAGCAGTTCACGCACTTTCTCATCCAAGGATATTTCCAAGAAACTCATTTTCTCGGAAAAAGAATTCTCACCATCACCCATTCAATTTCAAGAACCTACATTAGAAGAGCAATCTTTGGAGTTTGTGTCTTTCCCTCTTATAGAAACTCAACCTCATACAGTTGCCAGCTCTTCTGCAATCGTTTATACACCAATCCCTATATCAGTTGTTACACCTCATTCACCCCCACCTACAACTAGTATTCATTTTACCCTTGCTCAAAGAGCAATTAACCAGGGCATAAACATGGCGGCCCCTGCTTTCTTGATGAATAGATATGCACCATTAAATCTACCCCAACCACTGAATGCAATGCCTCAGGAGTATCTCAAGTTACTCCCTAGATTTACTGGTGAAGATGAAATAACTGCAGAACAACACTTGCCCTTGTTTTTCACATTTGCTGAGAATTTAAATGTTGAGCATTTAGATGTTGTAATGAGACTTTTTGTTCAATCTCTAAGTGGAAAGGCAAGGAAATGGTTTAAAGGATTGCCTAATGGTTCAATAAATGATTGGGATGGACTATAAAGACACTTCATTGAGAGATGGGGTGAAAAAAGGGACCATGGTTATTCTTTGACAGAATTCAATGCAATAAAGAAGAAATCTGATGAAAATATGAATTATTTTGTGAAAAGATTTAACAAATTGTATAATAGTTTGCCTTTGGAAATGAAACCTCCTCCTATTGGAGCAAGGGTCGTTTTTGCTGGTGCATTTGAACCAGAATTCAGTTTCACATTGAGAGAAAGAAGGTCTCACACTTTGGATCAGATTCAAACTGATGCTCTGGAGATTGAGGCCAATATGTCCGCTGATGGTAAAGTTCAAGATAAAGGAAAAGGTAAAGAAGAAGCCTCATCTCAAGATCAGAGAATTGACGATATGACTAAAGTCATAAAAAATTTGTCTAATAAATTGGTGAAGTTGGAATAGATAATAATAAACCTGCAAGACAAAGTAGAGGGGTTTTTAATCCCCAATTTAAAAAACAGCCCCTGCAGATTCTACAAAGAGAGAGGAAAGATCAAAATCAGGTGCAAGCACCTTTGTATATAGAGGCAGCTCCATCCCGCTCAGCAGATGATGATGATGAAAAAGAAGATGATGCTCAAATTTCTGCTGTCTACATGGAAGATGATGAAACAGAAGAAGAAACTGAGGAAGAAAGAGTGGAAGAGAATGAAGAAACTGATCTTTCGTTCGATCAAGAAGAGATGGATGATTATTGCAAACAGTTTATGGACTTCATGAATCAGAATTACATAAAAAATACGATTTGAGGTCAAAGAAGAGGTTAAGAACTCAAGATGATGGGGAAAAAGAATCAGAATCAGTACCTGCTCCAATGGCGAATCCATTACAGAAAAATCAGATTAAGAAATCAGATAAGGGGAAGCAGCCCCTGAATGAAGGAAAAGAAAAGGAAAAACAGCATGTTGAGGCTTCTCAAACAAGGATTAAAGATCCTAATATTTTGGAGAAAGTTGTTACTGTTTCTAATCAAAGTCTAAATTCCAATAAAAATAAAGAAGAACCTGAAAAGTTGACAAAACAAAATCAAACTTTCAGTTTGTCGAAAGAGTTGGAAAAAGTGAAAATTCAAATACCTCTTCTTGAGTTAATCAAAACACCTGGTTATAAGAAGGAGATTGCAGAATTTATCAATTTATCTCAGTCTGATGAAGTAGGTGATATAGTAAATCTACAAGAAGAAAAACTAGTGGTTACTTTTGGGCCTCATGTTGAAGAGGTAGATTCGTCTGTCCCTCCTTTTTATATATCACTTCTATTACAGGATTTTGTTTTACATAATTGTATGCTATATTCTGGTGCATCCCACAATCTGATGCCATTGTGTGTGATGAAAGAGTTAAACTTACAAATCACTAAGCCATACAGAGACTTTTATTCTTTTGATTCAAAAAGGGTGAAGTGTGTGGGTCTTATTAAGGATATGGTTGTTTCATTGGCTCAAATCCCAGCCAAGAGCATTATGATGGATGTGGTAGTGGTAGATATTCTAGCCAGATTCGGTATGTTATTATCTAGATCTTGGGGGGCAAAGCTTGGAGGAGTTTTGAAGTTAGATTTTACATATGCCATCATTCCTGTTTTTAATGGGGAAGAAAGGAGGTTGTATAGAGAAACTAGATTTCAAAAAACTGCTACCAAGAAAGATGCAGGTAATTCACCTATTTATGGCCAAGAGAAGGAGGACCTCTCTTGCTTTATGCTGCATGAAGATGCAGAATTTGCTGAAGAGTCACAAGGGCATCTCCCTTCAGCCATTGTACATAAGGAGCTACATTCAAATAAGCTTTGGAAGTGCTATTTTGATGGTGCGTTTTCTAAAGAAGGCACTGGAGCTGGTTTCATTTTTGTATCTCAGGAAGGTAACCTTGTACCTTTCTCTTTCAAATTGGAGTTTGAATCCACCAATAATGTAGCTGAATATGAAGCACTAATCATTAGTCTGCAGACAGCTAAGCAAATGGGAATTCAGTCTATGACCGTGTTTGGTGATTCTGAATTAATCATAAGACAAGTTAAGAATTTGTGTCAAACTAAACATCCCAGGTTAAGAGCATATAGGAATGAGGTATGGGATTTAATTGAAAACTACTTTGAAGCTTTCAACCTACAACTTATCCCAAGAGAAGAGAATAGAATGGCTGATTCTTTAGCAATTGCAGCCAGTACATTCAAACCTCCAATCAATCCAAGACTAAGATATGAAATTGAGATGAGACGCAGACCTTCAATCCCTGACAATATCAAACATTGGCAGGTTTTTGAGGATGATGAACAGATTAAGCAATTTTTGTTGATGATTGAAGATTTTGAAGATCATCAGATTGATTTGGAAACTGATGAAAATGACTTGGCTGATATGTCTAAGAATCTGAAAAAGAAGATTGGTGATCAGCAGATTATTCAGTTGAAAGACAATATTTTACCAAAAGGTTTGGTACCTCTCGAAAGACTGTTTGATGCTAATGATGTGGCAGTGAATCAGAAGAAAGCACATCAAGATGAGAATGTGGAAGATTGTAATCTAGGAACTCAATATGAGCCTAAAATGGTCAAATTGTTCAAAGGCCTTCCGAAGGACTATAAACAAAGGTACATAGATCTGTTCAAACAATTTGAGGATGTATTTGCTTGGTCATATGATGATCTGAAGACTTATGATAAGAATATTATTCAGCATAAAATTCCATTGAAAGATGGAGTCAAACCACATAAACAGAAACTCCGACAAATCAATCCATTGTTGTTGGCCCCGATTGAAAAGGAGGTAAAGAAATTGTTGTAGGCTAAAATAATTGTTCCTCTCAGATATTCAGATTGGGTTTCCAATCTTGTACCAGTCAAAAAAAAAATGGAGAGATAAGGCTGTGTGTAGATTTCAGGGACTTGAATAGGGCTTCATTGAAGGATAATTATCCTTTGCCGAAAATGGATTTTGTCTTGCAAAAAGTGACTAGAGCTTACAGATTATCTATGGTAGATGGTTTTTCAGGGTATAACCAGGTTGCTGTGGAGAAGGAAGATCAAAAGAAAACTGCTTTCACTACACCCTGGGGAACATTCATGTATGCCAGGATGTCGTTTGGCCTAATGAATGCAGGGGCCACATTCCAAAGAGCAATGGATATTGCATTTGTAGGAGATAAGTTTTTGGTTATTTATCTGGATGATGTCACAATTTTTTCAAACTCTAATGAGGAACATCTACAACATTTGCAAAAAGCTTTCTTGAAGTGTAGGAAATATGGATTATCACTGAATCCTAAAAAATCTTTGTTTGCTCTGGAGGAGGGTAAATTGCTGGGCCATATTGTTTCCAAACAAGGAGTGAAAATTGATCCAACAAGGGTCGAAGCAATACAGTTAATTCCATTGCCCCGAAGTAAGAAAGATATTCAGAGATTTCTTGGAAAAAATAATTTTCTAAGAAGATTTGTTCCTAATTACGTAGAGATTGTCAAGAAAATAACAGACATGTTGAAAAAGGATGCTGAGGTGAAGTGGGACAAAGAAGCAAGGGAATATTTTCAAAGGATTAAAGAAGCTCTACAGGAAGCACCTGTTCTAATTAGTCCAGATTATTTGAAGCCATTTCAAATTTTCTCATTTGCGTCTTCCGCAATGATTGCTGTTGTGTTATTACAGAGAAATGAAGAAAAGTGTGAACAACCTGTAGCATATTTCAGTAAGGTGCTCCGAGATGCAGAATTAAAATATAATATATTGGAGAAACAAGTATATGCTCTGGTGAAAGCATTGAAAGCGTTCAGAACCTATATTCTTCATTCCCAAATTTTAGCATATGTTTTTAATTCTGCTGTAAAGGATGTTTTAGTACAGAGCGATGTAGACGGGAAAAGAGGCAAATGGATTGCTAAAATCCAAGAATATGACCTGGATGTTAAACCAACAAAATTGATTAAAGGATTGGGACTGGCCAAATTATTAACAGAGTCAAATTTCCAAGCACTGGGAATTAATTTATTGGCACCTGTAGAGGAAGTTAATGAATAAACAGGTGATATTCAGTCAAAGTCAGCAATTAAATATAAATTCCTCTGCTCAGATTGGTACAAGGATATTATTCACTATTTATGCTTTCTTTCTTGTCCTCCTTCAATAAATAGAGCTAAATACAGAGCTTTAAAACTCAAGGCTCAACCTTATGTCATAATTGGAGCAAAGTTATATTGGAAAGATCCTGCTGGTGTGTTATTGTTATGTTTGACAGAGGAGGAAGTTTCAGAAGTAATTAAAGAATATCATGAATGTTTGTGCGGGGGTCACTACAGTTGGAAGGTAACTGCTCATAAAGTTCTCAAATCAGGTTTTTATTGGCCCTCTGTATTTGCTGATGTATATAAAACAGTCAGAAGTTGTCAAAAATGTCAAGTGTTCGCAGAAAAGAAAAGGTTAGCCCCTTTACCTCTTCTCCCTGTTTTTGTTGAAGAACCTTTTAGACAATGGGGATTGGATTTCATTGGAGAAATCAATCCACCATCTAGTGGGCAATTTAAGTGGATCCTTACTGATACAGATTATTTTACAAAATGGGTAGAGGCAATCCCTACCAGGAAGGCAAATGATTTGGTTGTTATGAAGTTTTTAGAAGAAAATATCTTTAGCAGATTTGGATGTCCAGTAAAGATTGTGACAGATAATGCCCAAGTTTTCAACTCAATCAGGTTTATTAATTTCTGTCAGACTTATAATGTGATATTGTCTCATTCTACAGCTTATCATCCACAAGGAAATGGATTGGTAGAATCTTCTAACAAAACATTAGTAAAATTTTTGAAGAAGACAATAAATGAAAACCAAAAGAATTGGGATTCAAAGCTAGTTTTTGCTCTATGGGCAACAAGGATGACCACTAGGAGATCCACTGGTAAGTCACCTTATGAACTAGTATATGGGACTCGGGCATTGTTTCCCACCCAGTTGGTGAAACCTGTGATTTCTTTCCTACAAGATGCTCAAGAGGAACCTAATGCCATGATTAGAAGAATGAATAATGTAATGGAGTTAAGTGAAAGAAGAAATAAAGTTCGAGAGAATTTTCTTACTTACCAGTAAAAAATGAAGACAATATTTGACAGGAAAGCAAAAGAAATCATGTTTCAGAAGGGAGATCTGGTATTAAGGTGGGATACCCGGAGAGAAGACAAAGGGAAACACGGCAAATATGATCCCTTGTGGTATGGTCTGTTCAAAATTAGTGAAGCTAGGATGAATAATACGTTCATGCTAGAAAATCTTGAAGGAGAAGTAATAGATATGCTTGTGAATGGGCAATATCTAAAGCATTATTTCCGGCACTAAGAGCTGTTTCACCATCATTTTATATATCCGGTTTTGTCATTGTACATTTTGCATTTAGCAATTTTTTACTCCATGCCCGAAGTGAAGGCATTGATCTGCAGGTTCTTAGTGTTTCGTGGAAAAAACACTATCCCCAGATGGAGCCAAATGTTGTGGATCATCTGCATATCCTTTTCTATTTTATTTTGAAAATCAAAAAATAACAAAAAAAATCTGAAATTCAGAAAAAGTATATGCTATAGTATAATGTTTTTATACTGTAACATAAAAAAGAAACGTTTCTAAAAGCTCGACGTAAATTAATTTTATTGTTAAACTTTATTTGGATGTATATTATAGTTTCATGTTTAAGCGTCGAGCAAGTCTCCGAGCGGAAGTAGCAAGTGTTGAAGATTGTAACCGGATGATCAAATGCGGAGGCGCAAAGAGCTCGTGAGTTATTGAATCAAGTGCCCCCGCAGTTGACCTGTTTAACCACGGGGTAAACAACGATCAACGGTGTGGATTCATTGCGGGGGGACTAGCTGAAGTTTGCCGCCGTACTCCAGGAGCCTCCGCGATGACGTCATGAGGCAAAGTGGAAGACAGCTGTAATCCACGATAAACCTTGTCAACGACTTTTTACACGTCATTTCAGGAATTTAATACGGGTTTGCGCAGCTGTTAAATTGATCTTTATTCCATTTTCAAATTATTTGTAATCATTTTCCCCTTTGAGCCGTGTCGTCGCCACCTTTCATTCCCACTACTTTACGGATTGCTTCTGTTGTCTGTACAGCCATGGCCAAATGATTCTCACTACCTGGTTCGACTAGCCACATTTCCCTCATGAACAGTGAGAGAGACATCCAAGATACCGTGTCTTTCGTAAACCATCCCCTCTTTTATCACCAAGTAACCCTAAATGCCGAGAATTCCCCAGTTTTTTCTGCCATGAAGAAATCCGGTGTCCTGTCTGCATGTATCCCAAAAGCTCATTTCTTTCCCGAATTTATCTGTTGGCTGGTTTCTTCAATGTATCCTGGTAAGTGCTTTATAATGAATTCGCTGGGGAGAATGTTCTACAGGTGTCGACGCAGTTAATTCGCCAAGCGTTTTGCTTCCCCGAAGACGAGTCACCACTTCAATTCTCAGAAGACTCATTGGCAAGTTATTTTGAAAACCTTTCAGGAGAAGAATTTAATCAGTGTATGCTTCATTTGAGACCAAATTCAAAAGAATTTCAACTAGAAGGGGAAGAATTCAATTTGGAGATTTTTGACGCTGAGAATAGACCAGTTCTGAGTTGTATTGTAGAAATTCTAGGCAAAGATAACGACCTTACAGTTGACAAATCAGTATTAGGAATGTATGCAATGATGATGAAACCAGGGACAGTTCTGGATATTCCATCTTTCTGGCAAGAGATTGTCAACTCTCAGTTGATGAGCTTTTCTCTCACAGGTTCCTTTAAATTCCCCTCATTGATTGTTTATTTATTCTTATATCAAAATGTTGAGGAATTTATGAGTTTGGGGTTAAATATAGTGGATGTCAACAAACGGAAGCAGTCAATTATATTTTGGACTGACATAATTAGAAGAGAGGAAAATGAAGCAGGGTTGTTTGAGTTTGCCAATCAGTATATGTCAATTGCTTATAGAGTATTGAATGGAGTTTATCCCCTTTGTTTTCTACCAAAAGCCAGGGAGTTTTTACAGTTGGGACCTAGTTGCAGGTTTGGGGATTGGTTTGTGTTTGAGGAATATTCTGAGATAAGATTGTATGGAACTAATATTGAGCCTTACAGGCTCCCAACTTTTGTGCCTATGAGGCTTTTTGGCCTTGAATTCATCAGACAGAGTCTCAACGTAGATCAGGTGCATTTTGTTCCCATGAAGAAAGGTCTCATGTATAAGTTGCCCATGAGTGTGGGACCCTTTGTGGTAAATAAGAGAGAAGCATTTGGTGAAGTGTCTAAGTTGTTGGAAGAGACACATCTGTTACTGGGTGAAAAATGGTCATATGATCCTCATGGAGTGATTTCCCAAAGGAGAGCTGAACATGGATATTCTTCTTTTACTCACGAAAGCAGACCTGAGCAGGAAAATTTGGCAAACCCAGGAGAAGTAAATTTAGCAAAAACAAGCATTCAGACACCTATTATAACTGAAAAGTTAAATAAAAGGAGTAAGGATTCTGTTGTTGAGTTAGATGATGAAGAGCCAAGAGAAGAGAAAAGAACGAATTTGGCTGAAGATCATTCTTCAAATTCACCAGGTTTTACCTTCCATTTAAATGAAGAGAAAAATGCTCCCTCTTCTCCTGGAGGTCATGAGCTTTAACAAGAAAAGGTGCCCTCAGTCAAACATGTGTTTACACAGATTGAAGAGAAGAATCAAAGAATAAAAGCTAATATGGATGCTCAGGCAAGGCATCACATAGCTACTAATCAGACTAGGTTGCTAACTGTGATGGATCTCGAGAAGGATCAGTTCAGAATGGCTTTAACACATCCAACAGAGATGTCTCTTGGATCCTCAAGCGGTTTCAATGCTATAGATATAACTATGGATGTTAAGAAGATCCCACTGTTGGATAAGATGAATCTACATATGTAGACTGGACAATTAATTGTCAATGATCTAACTAAGACCAATGCCACAGCTGTTAAAGCTGAAAATATGCTAGCAAAAGTTATCAAGCAGCTCAAGTTGGAGAAGGCCAATTCAAGGGCATTATCAGTTCAAAATGAGGAGTTGAAAAAGATTATCATAAAGGTTGGTGTAGATCCTAGTGACAAAGCTGCAATACAGAAGTTCATGAAGAAGGCTGGAATAGAGATATCCACCCTGAGGAGAAAGTTGAAGTTACCTGTTGCAGAACATTCAATGGCTACAGAGTGGCAGAGGTGGAGAAAGAGAAAGAAGAACTCCGTCAGCAATTGTTGCGTAAAGATGAAGAATTGTCTAAAATAAAGCAGACTGCCATTTCTTTACAAAATCACATTGAAAATCATACTTGTACCTTTGTTTTTCCTACAGGTGATACAGATCCCCAAGCGCAGATTGCTCAAGTCAACACAGAAATGAAGATGGCAGAAAGAAATCGCAAGCAAGCTCAAGCAGAATTAGAAACGGCCACAAAGATCATACGGTCACTACAAAATGAAGCTGATCAGAATAAACTGAATTTACAAAAGGCTGAAGCCGAGATTAAAGATCTTAAAGAGAAATTAAAGGGAAATATCTCACTTATAAAGGCTAAAGATATCATTTGGGGCGAAATTATCTCAGAAATGAAGTCCAATTGGAACTTCTTGAATATAGTTGCAAAGGAGAAAAGCCTTATCTCAGAATATGAAGAAGAGATCCTATCGGATAAGCAAACAACAATTAAGAGAGCCAACTGGGCTAGCAAGTTCATAAACTTTATTAATTCCAAGTCAGATGAGGAATTAGAAGACATTGGAATAAACGATAGATATTTCTATGTTGTGGAAGTTAATAAGATGATAATTAGGAATGATCTCCAAAAGGTTACAGAAAAGAGACTACTAGGAATCAAAGAAAAAGTGAAGAAGTTTGATATATCATTTGATAAATTGACAGGAATAGGTTTACCTTCATGTTGGTCAGAGAAAGGAAATATTCTGTCGTGGAAATTTTATGAAGATCTGTTAATACTGGCAAAAAGCAAGATGGATAACAGGCATGAAAAGACGCAGATTTTAAAAGGAGAGACAATGTTTAATTTCTTGCAAAGGCATTTCAATTTGTTATGGATGGTGAAGACTCTCTTCACAGAAATACCTACACACAGTCAGATTGTTGCATTCAGGTTGGAATATCATAGTTTCAAGAATTCATCAACAACCCAAAGTGAGATATGGAAAAAGTGCAAAACATTCTCAATGGACTCAGCAAAAGAAATTCCAGCATCTCAACAAAAAGTAGCCGTTGACTCAACAATCGTATCAAAAGCGGCTGTTCTTTTAGATTAGGAATTTTCAATTTCATGTTATGTTATTTTCTCAAAATCATGTAAATTGTAATAGGACCTTTTTGAGGCATGTACCTCCGTAACTGTAAGTAGTTAAAGCAGTTAGAATTAGTTTCATCGCTGGAAACTGTTTTGTTATTTTGTATTTAAAGAAGATTCCAAGAAAGAAAGAGGTTCCAAGTTTTTGAACCTTGAAGCCAAATTTTTGTACTCAAGAATGGAAAATTAATGAATGAGTATGCGAGTTTCTATCATTCTGGTTATGCTGAAAAGTTTTCCAGTTTACACTATGTTTCCTTATCTGTGAATAAAATAGAGTAAGAGCAGCAGGTCTCTTTATACATATGTATTTAAGAGTTAAACAAACCTTAATGTGTGCTCCTCTGTTTTAGCTTCATATTTATTTAATTCTTTAGGGTTTTAAAATGATAGATTCTGTTTGAAACAGCATATCAGATTGAAATCCTCTTCTCTTTTTCTTTCGTTCATTCATTTCAGCATAAGTGGAATATAGCATTGCAGAATATGCATGGATTTGATGTTTAAGGGTTTATAAGACAGAGACAGATATATATTCATTTGTGACATAATTAGATAATGTCTTAAGCACTGATTCCTTATCACAGCGAAGGAATTGTCTCTTAAGGTACAACAGAGAGGAAAACCCGCAAAGAATTCTTCTTATAGATCTTCAAATGACAATGACCCAGACTTAGACTCTTGACTTATGAATGCTTCCAAGACCTTGTTGCTTCTTCTTTGACGATCTTTCATATTGATCTTTCTTTCTTGCATTAGTTTTTACTGTCCTTTCTTTTATTAACTGTGAGAGGGAAGGTAAATCCTAGATCTAGCTTCCTCTCTTTTCTTGTCCAGCAGTAACCCTTAATTATCCACTTAATATATTCACATTGCAAATCACTGTTCCATCTCAGATAAAACCGACACTTATTGACTGCATTATTACACAGAGAAATTCACCCTTCAGATCCACATTGTGTTCATGAAAGTTTGAACTTCGTTGCATGTGTTAACATCTCAGATTATGTTCACACTAAAAACCCTGCAATTGAGTTCAAAAACTCCGCATTTCTTCATATGTATACTTCACACTTTATGTTATGTATTGACCGCACTGTATATTACATTTTTGTCCGCACTATATGTCAGGTAATGCCCGCACTGTATATTACATTTTGTCCGCACTGTATGTCAGGTAATGTCCGCACTGTATATCTGAAAAGGCCCGCATTTCTATTACTGATATTTTTCGAAAATCTTCTCCAGATTGTTTGCACTTCTTCCTCACACTTTTGTTTTTTGTATTACGTCAAAGATATCTGCATCGTTCTTACTGTATCACGTCAAAGATATCCGCATCGTTCTTACTGTATCACGTCAGAGATATTTGCTTCGTTCTTCCTGTATCATGTCAGAGATATCCGCTTGTTCTTTTTGTATCACGTCAGAGATATCCGCATCATTCTTTTTCCAATTGATCCGCAACTTCAACACTATATATATAGTGCTTTGTTTCTAAGTTTAGGCCGACCTTACCTTTAGTATGTAGGCTGACTTGCCAAGCTGTTGGAGGGTGACTTTAGGAGTTGATCATTCAACGTAGATTGTGGGGAGTCTTGAGTGCCATTATGGATCATTCTTTTGCAAGGTCTTGGAGAACATTCTTCAGACTAGACACTGCATTTTCATGACTCTTAATTACACTTATAAATATAAGACAAACCCTAATAGACATCAAGAAGAAGTCTATTTAACCTATAATAAAATCTTGCTCATGAAACCCATGAAGCAAGTACAAAATACATTTTATCAGCTTTGTCTTCTTCTTTACATAAAATACATAATTACATAGTCAACATGCAGACCGACCTAGTTATACTTCTCAACAGAAATCACTAGACTACTGTCACCACAACTACTACCCCCTACTCTTTATGAATTTTCACCAATGGGAGGAGTTTCGGTATAAGGTCACCTACAAGAGATATTCTAGGTTTAGAGGTTCAAGATGATGGAAGGATGGCTCGACTTAAGAATGAGGTCCAAACTAGGAGAAAAGGCAATTCACATCCATTAGGGGAATTTTGAGGTCTAAAATGGGCCTCCTAAGAAAAATGTACAACAAAAATAAACTTTATAACAACCAATAGGATTCAAGATGATGATGTCAACCATGGGAGATGATTTACCATTTTTTAAATAAAAGGGTAAAAATATTAAAAATAATAAAATAATAAAACTACTTTTTCAACTCGTATTTTCAACTTATCTCCCACAATTTTTACTCAAATTTTGAGTGGGAGTACTCGTTGGATGAAAAATTTAATTCCTCATCCGAGGAGTACCCATGTTGCATACTTTCAATGAACCCTGCTACATGAAAAATGGGAAATACATAAAAAAACGTGATTACAATCACTTTTTTTATGTATTTCTCTTTTTTCGTGTAGTAGGACCCATCGAAAGTATGCAACATGGGTAATCCTTGGATGAGGAATTAAATTTCGCATCCAACGAGTACTCCCGCTCGAAATTTGAGTAAAACTTTGGGAGATAAGTTGAAAATATGAATTGAAAAAGTAGTTTTTTCATTTTTCCCTCTAAAATTTGATGATGTCATCAAATCTTATTTGATTTTTTCCACTAATATTTTATAATTTCCTTAGGAGGCCCATTTTAGACCTCAAAATTCCCCTAATGCCAAGTAGAGGCCAAATTGAGGCAACACATGACCTAGGGTTTGATTGATATGTTGTGAGTTGGGATAAACTAAGGTCAAGATGTCAATGAAAGTTTTCCAATAATGAATATTATCAAGGTAAAAGTACATGAAACATTCAACATGCCCTAAAGTTGAAGCTTTAACCAAACTATGGTTTTATCCTAGGGCTAATAACTAGGGCAAGAGAAATTATGGATGAAAATGGAAAGAATGGCCACCAAGGGGAAAGGTTTTGAGGCAACGACTACAACCCTTGATTTTGAGACCTTCTAAGACCTAAGATTCCTCTTCCTAGCTAATTCACACTAAGCTTAATTGGGCCACTAGGCCATTAGAGAAATTTTTGTGAAAATTCTTAAATTTGGAATCCTATTGCAACAACTGGAAAATATTCACCTAATTGTTATTCTTTACTTAACAATGTATTTGCAGTTATTTACGACAAACACAGAATACATCACACTACAACCTACACAAATATAAAAATGCCGCGAAAACAAAATATAGCGCAGGAAAGAAATAAACACACAATCGACATCGTTATTTTTGCACAAATGTCCCCGGAAAAACCCAATGTGGGAAAACCGGTGTAGCATCTGAGGGTTTGTATTATTATGCAGTAGTTTCTGAATACAAATCTTTGGTTTCCTTATAGGCTATCCGATATAGAGAATGTAACTGGCAGAGATGAAGTGAGAATTAACCTCACGCTATCACTGGCGATCCGACACTAATCCAACCTCTGAATGGCTAACCCCAAGCTACCTCTGTGCAGTCATTGCATTGCTTCTACGTCACAACTCGTAGGGACTTCGTTACTCCTCTGGCTGATCGATCTGCTGGCTAGATGCTCAGATCTCTGACCCTCCCGTCTCACACCTCGGTTCCTGACACTAGATCTAGAATGCTCCTCAGCAAAACTGCAGATATCCTCTCAGGCTTTGCGCTGCCCAGCATGGCTCTACATTGCTTCTCTGGATCTCACTCTGCCTCCTCTGCTTTGTATTCATCGGATCAGGAAAAATTCCACCGGCCACTATCCCTACCCTCACTGCAAGAAATCAACTTGATCACTCCTCCGACAACTGTTGCATTGCTCCCTTGAGAATTTGATCTCTAGATCTCTCACCCAATTTGTCACCCGATGTGTTCTCCAAGTTCCCATTGAGCTTCTTCTTATAATCTTCTCGTTGAACATTCAACGACCTAGATTAAATCCTAATCAATGGCTCAGATCAACTTGACTCAAGCTCAGTCTTTTTCTAGAAGATTCACACCCATTTTAATTAATACCCTTTAATTATTTTAATTTCCTATGTTTAGACTTAGGCATCCATTAAAAATAATTAATTATTTTTATTGAACCTTATTCGGGTGGAATTTCCCAAAACTATTTCTGGGTCTTAGAGATGTTGAAAATCTGGAGGGGTTATGAATTCTCTTCTTGATAATTACTTGTGAGCTTGTTTTCTTATGTATTCTTCTTAATTAATCTTTCATCAAGTCAATTACCAAAATGTATAGGACACAAATGTTTTACGCAAAAGTAATACTTTTATTATAGGAAGGCTTTCATTACATCTCAAAATTCATCACAACCCTTGTGATATCTATACTTCAACCTTGTATGTATTCTCACTGTAATCTTCTCAAACTAGCCTTCAGTCACTTCCGGAGTCTTATAACTTCAGTCTATACTTTTAGTTACTTTTTGCAATTTATACCATTCAGAATATTCTTCAATCTGTAGTCTTCAATACACACTAAACCCTGTCCTTTTGATCCGCACTTAATTTCAGAGAAACCTCAGACAAATTCGCAAATTTTTCTGTCTTTTACCGTAGCATATATAGGGGTATAAATAGTTGTTCCTGTCAAATATTAAGCCCACTTCAACACAGTTTTGTAGGCCGACTTTCACACAGATTTGTAGGCCGACTTCCTTGTAGCAATTAGACTTATCTTCAATGTTGAATATGGGCAGTCTTGAAGGCTATTCTTCCGCATTGTCTTGGAGGATATTCTTCCATTTTCATGGCTCTTAATTACATTTTCCTTTTTCATAATTACATAGTCAATCATGAAGACCGACCTAGTTATATTTTTCAACAAGAGAATGCATGTGTCCTAGCCTCGCTGCAAATTCTTGAGGCTAGAGCACATCTGATGCTACAAAAATCAACACTTTTGAGGTCTAAAATGGGCCTCCTAAGAAAAATGTACAACCAAAATAAAATTCATAAGAACCAATAGGATTCAAGAGGATGATGTCAACCATGGGGGATGATTCACCATTTTTGGGGCAAAAAAGTAAAAAGTAAAAAGATTAAAAAATAATAAAATAATAAAACTACTTTTTCAACTTATCTCCCTAAGGTTTTACTCAAATTTCGAGCGGGAGTACTCTTTGGATGCAAAATTTGATTCCTCATCAAAGGAGTACCCATGTTGCATACTTTCGATGGACCCTGCTACATGGAAAATGAGAAATACATGAAAAAACATAAAAACATGATTGCGATCACATTTTTTCATGTATTTCTCATTTTTTCGTGTAGTAGGGTCCATTGAAAGTATGCATTACTCTTTGGATGAGGAGTCAAATTTTGCATTCAACGAGTGTTCTCGCTTGAAATTTGAATAAACCCATAGGCTGATAAGTTGAAAATACGAGTTGAAAAGGTAGTTTTTTCTTTTTTCCCTCTAAAATTTGATGATGTGATCTAATATTATTTTATATTTCCACTAGTATTTTATAATTTCCTTATGAGGCACATTTTAGACCTCAAAATTCCCCTAATGCCTTAAGGGGGCCGAATTAGAGAAGAGAGAGAAAAGTGATTCCAATTTATGGATAAAATAGGACTTGATCAACAACTAGTCAAGGTCAGTGCCTAGTCCTTGGGTGGATGGAGTATATGGATTCTAAATATGAGATATAACTTGCAAAGGAGTAAGGATGTTTGATGCCCTAGCACAGACTCCAACTATTGCCTTTGTGAGGGATCAAGGTCACTCGGGAGAGTTATAATCAAGATACACCAAGGGGAGTTCCATTCACATATCATACATGAGTAATGCATACAATAATGAGACCTATTTTCTATACAGTTGCTTTTCAACAAATTAGGGAACAATAGAAAAAAGCCTAAATCATCAATTCATTCCATACATTAGACATAAAATCATAAATTTCCAATAAGCAATCTCACTTACAAGACAATATACATGAAAAATCCATTATTCATCCAAGACAACTTCTCCAAAGTCAAGCGAATAGATTCAATGAACAAGAACAATCCAATAGATCACATCTTCACCAAGAAACAAGAGGCCAAAATTTTTGTAAGGAGGGTCGAAATAGTCCAAGAGATGATGAATTACAAATGATCCTCTTCTTTATTTATATGAGGATGAGTTATAATTTTATCCTAAGAGCTCCTAGATACAAGTTAAATCACAATAATTCCTTGGGCTACAATCCAACCCACTAGCCTTAGACCAAAAGTGAAAAACAAGCCCACACATGTGAGCCATTAGCCATCTAGGGCTGATGTCATCCATGAAAAGGGCCCCAAATACCAAGTGTTAAGGAGTGCCAATTGTGATGTAGAAGTATCTAAAAATCACAATGTGAGGGTTGGCCCTCAAATTTCCATCAATATCCCTCTGTGATCCCCATAATCCAATTGGGGTACCATAAAGTGGTCTCTTGGGTCTCCGAATGCTCATAATGTCCATCTCTGCTCCAATGTTGAGGGCTACTCAGGTGCTACTAGCCCTCTCAAGACTCTAAAGGTGAAACCATCCTCATCTGGTGATCCGAATTTATGCAGGAACGCAACAGAATAAACATAAAACCATAAATACAGAGATGCAGCGGAAATAACACTTAATTTCATTAATATCAAAGAACTGAAATTTGCTTACAGACAGAAAGGAAATAAAACTAGCTAGGCCTCTGAACTGAGTTACAATGAGGCTCGAGGGCTTATTTATTATTTAGAAACAATGGGAAATCCTAAACAGCCAAAACCCTAACCCTAGGAGATGAAGCGCCAAAACTATGGGCCCTGTTTGGGTAAATTGGTGTTTCAACTTCCCAGGGGTCCGTTTGACGTGTACCATACCTCGTTAGAAAGCCATTTTCCCAAAAAACATCATTTAGGGCCTCAAAACGGCTCCGAAAGTTCAGGACCCGAAAAACTGCTAAAAATAGTAAACTGTGCCGAAACTGAAAAACTGAAAGAGACAATGGTGGAGCCCCAAATGGAATAGGCGGGTGACCACCAATATCCACCTGGATCATTCCTCCCCCCTTAGGAAGCAATGGTCCCCATTGCGTTAAGTTCCTCCATGAGATGAGGAAATTTCTGCTGAACTTGGTCCCTGGTGAACCACTTTCCTTGGTGCGGGAGTTGGCCAGCTTTGACAACCCGATACAGTTGGATCCTCTGTTGGCGAGTGTTCTTAATTTGCATGTCCATGATACAATCTGTGGTGGCCTGTTCCATGCAGTCTGGGTTTAACTCTGTTGGTGTGAATTGTTCTGCAATGTCCGAAGTGTCCAGTAGAGGTGGGAAGTAAGGACGAAGGCGATCCACATTGAAGACTGGGTGCAGACCAAGGAATGGTGGAATACTAAGCTCGAAAGCATTGTTCCCTACGGCCTTGGTGATGGTGTACGGCTCGTATCGGAGCGGGCGAAGCTTACGGTGAGGTCCAGTGAGGCGCTCCTTCTACAAATGAAGCCATACTTTATCGCCCACCTGGAAGTTGTGTGGCACCCGGTGTTGATCATGGCGCTGCTTGTACTTCGCATTAGCTCTGTCCAATATATCATGAACCTGTTGGCGGATGTGTTGAATGCGCTCGATGAAGCTACTTGCTTTGTCAACTTCAGACTGGACGTGCGCTGAATCGGCCTGAGCAGTTGCAAATGGCATGGCTACGTCAATGGGACATAGTGGCTGGAATCCCAAGCCCACCTGAAAGGGGCTATGGCCGATTGAACTGTGGAGAGCCCGATTATAACTATGTTGTACATAGGGGAGGCTCTCGTCCCATGTGCGTGGATGCTTTGAATTGTACATGCGCAGAATGTGTACAATCATTATGTTGACGACCTCTGTCTGGCCATCTGTTTGGGGATGGAAAGCTATGGACTTGGTGAGCTTGGTATCCAACATTGACCAGAGGCTGGACCAAAATGTGCTGAGGAACCTGCTATCCCGATCTGATATGATAGACTGTGGGGTCCCAAAGTGCACCCACACTCGTTCAAAGAAGAGTTTAGCAGTGGCTTCTGCTGTGATATTCTTCTTGCAGGCCGCCATAATGGCCATCTCCGAGAATTTGTCGACGACCACGAAAACACAGTCATTTCCCTGCTTAGTAGAAGGCAGGCCCGACATGTAATCCATGGAGATGGATTCCCAAGGTTGAATAGGGGTAGGTAGAGGAGTATATAGGCCTTGCTTGTTGATGGTCGGTTTGGCAATGGCACAAGCAGTGCAGGATCTGATGTGCTTCTCGACATTCTTTCGAAGGTTCAGCCAATAGAAATACTTCTACAGGATTGCTACTGTTTTCTCGACCCCGAAATGCCCAGCGACTTGACTATAGTGTGCTTCCCATATCATCTTGGCACGCTCGCTTGAAGGAACACAAAGGTGTCCCATGTGACATAAAAGTTCATCTTGGAGGTGAAAATTTGGAACTTGCGTACCCCCCAAGAGTGCCTTGTAAGTGTGGCCGAATTTTGGGTCACTCTCATAGAGAAGCGGCCAATCAGAAGTCTTGTGCCCACAAGAGTTGAGCATAGTGGTGAGCGCCACGATTGGTGGTCGGCTGAGGCAGTCTGCAACATGATTGGTGCTACCCTTCTTGTACTTGACGTTCAAATGAAATTGTTGCAGATATGTGGACCACTTCTGATGGCGATCATTCTGCAACTTCCCTTGTGTCTGTATGAACTGCAGGGGCCGGTGGTCTGTGTGGATGATTGTTTCCTTCCCCAAAATGTAATGCTTCCATTGTCGGTAACATAATGGAATACATTTCTCCATGATGATGGGAACCACCTGACTTATGTAGACAATATCCTCAATTTGTGAAATGCCTTGTATGATTGTGTTGGTAAGAACGCCCCATCGCATCGTGACTCTGTCTAGAACTGCAAATAACATTACAAGTCAGTAAAGTAGCATGGGCGTGAACGACATTTTCAATACCAGCTAATACCTGTTGAGTTTCGATCAGATACACTCTAGCTCCCTCACAGAGAAAACAGCTCAAGGCTAAAGCAACATGAGAGAATCCCAACACGAACCTCCGGTAGAAATTAGCAAGAACCAGAAAGCTGCAAAGCTCTGTTATAGTGGTTGGGGCTGGCCAATCCCGAATGACTTGGATCTTGGCTGGATCCACATGCACCCCCCTTTCATCAATAATGTATCTGAGATATTGAACCTGGGTCATGCCAAAAGTACACTTCTCCAAATTGGCACACAACTTGTGTTGCCGCAGTGTTTGGAGGACTTGTCGGATGTGGTGAAGGTGCTCTTCCCAAGTCTGACTGAAGATCAGAATGTCGTCCAAGTACACCACTACAAATGAGTTGGTGAATGGCTGCAAGATGTCGTCCATCATCCTCATGAAGGTACTGATCCGGATTTATGCAGGAACGCAACAAAATAAACATATAACCATAAATATAGAGATGCAGTAGAAATAACACTTCATTTCATTAATATCAAAGAACTGAAATTTGCTTACAGACAGAAAGGAAATAAAACTAGCTAGGGCGCTGGTAGCTATCTCTGAGAAGAGATGTGGTGGCTACAGGCCTCTGAACTGAGTTACAATGAGGCTCGAGGGCCTATTTATCATTTAGAAACAATGGGAAATCCTAAACAGCCAAAACCCTAACCCTAGGATATGAAGCGCCAAAACTATGGGCCCCGTTTGGGTAAATTGGTGTTTCAACTTCCCAGGGGCGTAACTTTGGCATATGATCTCTGTTTGATGCGTACCATACCTCGTTAGAAAGATCTATCCGAGGACTACAAATTTTGAATGAACAACATGGGTCCATGGACCCATGATGCTCTCCGTTTTCCCAAAAAACGTCGTTTAGGGCCTCAAAACGGCTCCGGAAGTTCAGGACCCGAAAAACTGCTAAAAATAGTAAGCGTACGGCGAAGAAACTGAAAGAGACAATGGTGGAGCCCCAAGTGGAATAGGTGGGTGACCACCAATATCCACCTGGATCATTTGGGCCTTGGATCAGTTGCCATCCCTCATATGGTGCCAAGGTTGGCGTGGGGGCACGCTGGGTCTAGGTGTATCATCCTAAAGAATCGTCAAATGTAGTGCAAAGTGGAAGAACGCTGTGGGTGCAAGAGGTGCCCAGAGTCATATGTGATGTGCTACTGCTGCTCAGAGGCCCAAGGATCTCAACACTTCATCTATGGGTGCCAATATACTTCTCTAATGGCATGGGTAATTGTGGGTGAAGTGTTGAGGGCATGGGATGGTGAACCACCTAACAATCACAACAATTATTCTAGTGAAAGCAACCAGTCATCAGGGAAAATAAACATTATTGCATTTAAGTGAACCAAGATTGAATGTAATGTGCTATTTAACACTTCAAATAAGGACATCCATCCAAAATCAGGGCCTTGAGATCACAATGGTGTTTCCTCCCTAGGTAGGAGTGGCTAAAGGATGACCCTATTAAGTGTTTCCATCCCCTAAGGTGGAGTAACATTTCCTCATTAAGGCTTAAAGTGATAGGTGTCTGTGAATAATGATGGTACAAAGGGGAGAAAACTTCATGGCCAAGTACCATGGGCAAAGGGACCATCATGATGGGTGTTGATCATTTTAGCCCCTTACTAATTTTTGACAAGCAAACAAGGGGTCAAGCTGTCTTTAAGCTTTCAAATAATGGTTTCCTCCTGAAAAGACATCATCCTTGAAGCCTTTCATGATTCCTTGCTCTTTAATCCCTTTCCCTCTGCTGTTCTGGAGTCAATAAGCCTCACTGATTACTAAAAATACGTGCTCCAAAGGCCTTTATTCGCCCTTTGCATCCCTGCAGAATGTCCCTTTTTCCCCCCTATCAAAGTCCTCCTTTACCCTCAGAATCATACCCAAAACCCTCTTTAATCTCCACATACATCCTTGGTTAGGACATTTTCCCCTTTTTCCTCATGAAACCGAGCGCTAGGACCGAGCGCTGACCCTTAAGGCGCTAATCGCACCATCGCAATCGCAGCATTCATGTGTAGCCTCCTAATTAGTCCATTGCAAATATTTGCGATGCGATTGATCGCATCGCAAGTTCCTTCTTCATCGCATCGCATATCCACCTCCTATCGCTCCTCCCCTTCGATCATCGCAATCGCAATTCCTTTTCCCGATCTCCCGATCGCAGTCCCCCCTTCGATCAACGCCATTGCAACTCCCCTCCGATTGATCGCATCGCACTTTCCCTATTGCGATTGCGATTAGTCCCCGCTCCCGATCTCTGATTACGATTTGTGATTCCATATGGGTCCCACCTCATACGCATTTCCGTTGCATTTCATGTATTTCCTTTGTATTTCTTCCGCAGCCCAAATTTTCATATTGTTCATTAAAAGCTTATGTTTCACATGTATTTCGCCCGTTTCATATATCATTCCACTGTTTGATCTTTGCCATTGATCTACACCTATAGACCATGATCAAACGGCCCACGATGCATTTCCCACCAAACCCTATTATACACCGTATCATTGCATTTTTCACCGTTTTTACGCATAAAACATTGTTCCATCACCGCCGCGCCATTGTTCTCCCGTCCTCCATAATCACCCCCATACGCATGGTTTTCTTAACGAGTTTGCGGATTTTTGCAAGGTTACAGCGGCGGAAAGTTGCCATTATTCATAGCCTCCATTTCAGAAGCCGAGCGCATCAAAGGACCATTTTTCAGATCTGAATTATGAAGAAAGGCCTAAAAAGGTAAATCGACAAGACTTCCATTAAAGAAGCAGGGTTCAAATCTGTCAAACCCTGCAGAGCCATTCAAAGCACAGATTGAGCAGATGAAAACATTAATGGAACAACAGAGGAAGATCAGGGAATGATTGAGGAATTCAGCGTCCAGCGTTGAAGATTTTAAACCTTAATTCAAGATTGGGAAGGCAGAGGGTACAATGCACAAAAAACAGTGCCCTCAAGGTTTTATTTCAGCAGAATTTTCTCTCCAGGAAAGGACGGACCGCCCATAAGGTTTTTATTTCTCTACCGTGTTCCTGAAGAGACTTTCACCCAGAGCATTTATTTCAGAAAGAAGATCACAGAGTACATACAGCATTACAAAGTCATCAAGCAGTATGGGCGTGCACGTCTCCTGCATTTTGTTTTTATGATACAATTAAATGTTTATCACCTACTTCATTTATTAAGTTTTCTTTTTCTCTATAAAACCCCCGAAGAACAGATGATTCAAGGTTCCAGATTTTATCAGAAAATTATGCAGTGAAAGGCTTTTTGTATACATTTTGTAGAACTTTTATATGAAGGCTCAGAGCCCATAGGGTCTCAGTGAGGAGGAGTTCCATCTGTTAAAGAGGATTCTGGTCTTTGGTATTTCACAGTCTGTAACTTTCTCTTATGTGTTATTTGAATATATAATTTCATTTCATCCATGTTTCCTGTATCATGTTTTGGAATGCGAGTGGCTCACTGATTTTTGGTATGGATTCATCCTAGTTGATGCCCATGCTCGGATCAGTCAAGCGCTTTAAATATGGATCATGCATGATATTCTGTTCCACTATTCATCTAAACCATGTTTCTGCTATATTATTTTGTTTGGGAGGGTGTTTTTAAAACGCTATTGTCATGTATGGATTCTTAGATTGGTAAGCCCATGCATGGTGGTATTGTGTATCTGGATATTAGCTCAATGTTAACTAATATTTTCTCTACATTTCATTCACTACATACACCTTCTGATAACTTATTTCTGTGAAGTATTTTTGAATCAGCCCGCTTTGCAGTAAGCTATCTCTGAATTGTCTGTTGCTTTTATATTGGAGTTTTGCATGTTGCCTCTGCAATATCCCTGTCTCTGTGTCAGTTTCTGAAGGTCTTGGTCCCATTCAGATTAATTTTCCTTGTTTTACAAGAGATAGCATGAGAGCTTGTTATTGATAACTCCCTCTGTTATATCCTATGCTCCTTGCTATATAAGATGTCCTAGGCACTGGTCTATCACAACTCTAGGCTGTCTCTAGGAACGACAACAATGGGGATCCACATCTTGAGTGTATAGATGTGAGGATGGAGCAATCATGGATGCTTGAGTTACTAACTTGGCCTTTATTTTTCCACCCCTCTTGTGTGCCTTTTACTTTTGCTTGATTTTTATTTGTATAACTGCTCATAGCACAAAGGGTTAGAGCTTGTTTTGAATGGTATTGCAGTTGTATTACCCCTTACTGATGAGGCAGTTCATTTCCCATCAGAGTTGGGACATGCAAAGGTTTCTTTTATGTTGTAAAAGAGCAAAATGTGCTCAAGAAGTAGGTGATGGCCATGAGGAGTGAGGTAGAGCTCCTGCTAGGCTTTTTCCCACGTGTTAATTTGTATGTCCCAACCATCTTTTGCATTTTGATATTTTTTTATTCTGTTTTTTGGCCATGATATGCTCTTTTTGTTTCTTTTAGCTGCATCAACCTCCCAGGGAAAATTTCTGGGCCCTACTCAGGTATGAGGATGTATGGGTGGAAAATCCCAAAGATTCAATGGTCAGTTGAACCCGAATAATGGATGTGAGATGAGGGCTTGTAATGTATGATGAAAAGTGGTAAGTATGGAATAGGGATATATCGGGCTACACTATCTCAAGCAAGGCTTCCTAAGTAGTGCCCCTACTATACCCGTTGGGCCATTAGGGGAGATCCCACTAGACTTGGATCGAAGATTAACCCCCCATTTAAGGTGAGGGAACAAGATCATGGTCAAATTCCCTCCTCCTTCCAGTTCACCCCATAATCTATATCAAATACCCAAATACAAACACGCATAAGCACCTGATTGCAAAATGAATAAAGTACCTTTTGATCGGTAGCCCACTTTTGTCCACTTGCTCTTTCGAGATGGGTGAGAAGCATATGGCTGATGTAGGTGGCAGAGATATAATGGCACTTCATCAACTAGTGGTGGTTTTCACGGTTCCTAGCTGGTCGACTGGGTGTGAAGAATAGGAGAAAAGTTTTTTCCCATAGGGTTACCCGTTTTGGTGGGTAACATTTGGCTCCCACCCGGGGACATGAGCTCACCATGGAGCGCATGATCCATGTACTCGAACGAGGAGTTCATGAGAACTCCAAAAATCCTCGAGTTCACAGACTTGTAACATGCACAATACAATAAACCTATTTGGAGCATGTGCACTAGACGTAGGGTATCGCCTGTGTTTTATATGAAGGTATAGATCCATACAAAAAATAAAATCTGTTTTAAATGAAATATAATCTACATGAAACATGATATGAATAATATTAGAATGCTCACACAATATGCAATGCACCTATACTAACATGCATGATACATGAATGTCAGTTTCCATCAAAGAATGTGAGGCAGTTCCCTTTTGCCGAAGAAAGAAAAAGTTAAGAAATATAGAAGTAACCCACACCTACCTTCCCATTGATCTTGATAGGAATAAGGTATTTATCAACTAGAATGAGATCACCTACTTGGTAGTCCCTCTTTGTTTTTTGGACCCATTGCTTCTTGGGAATGGTCAGCCTTGAGTTTGGCTTCTTGATGTGGCAGACCTCTCAAGAAGCAAGAGGATTAATAGGGTTTGAAACTTTACTAAAAGGGTTTTGATTCATGGTCCCATAGTTGTAATGGGTGGGGAATGGAAAGGGGTCAATGTCTTCTATATGATTTGGGAGTTGGGGTTCCTTATAGAGGACAAATGGGGTCCCATCGGGCTCAGGAATGGTGGCATATGATAAATCCATTTGCAATTTCCCACGAATTGAAGCACACCCCTTCCTTGTTAACAACATCCTTCATGCCTCAGGTACATCGATGACAACAATATCCATTAATATAGAAATAAATTTGTTAGCTGCCAGAGATACCTTTAAATATTTAAAAAGGCCATGGACAGGGATTGGTGTGAAAATTTCAAATCTGAAATTCTACTGCAGTTATAGATTTATTTCTCCTACTTATTTCCACAATAAGTTATTTACAAAACCCTTCCAGTAAATTTCGAAATAAACACTACTGCAGTTATCACTCAAGTACATATAGAGAAAAGAACAGTAAAATGCAAGCATAAGAATCAATCACAATGACAGTTATTTTTGGACAATCGTCTCCGGAAAAACCCAATGTGGGAAATCCGGTGCAACAGATGAGGGTTTATATATTAATCTTTAGTAGCAAATTATTTACAAGGAAATATTGGCAGAATAATTGAGAAACCTCTTAAGAAAACACCTGAGATAAATTTTCTCATACCTTTGGAGAATTTGCAACACCTGAGGGACTCACTGGCCCTTACTACGTCACCCTCGCGTTCTTCTTTGCACAGAGCCTGTGTGAGACTGCGTCACTACTACATGAGCCCTTTGTGTTGCTCCTCTGTGCTGCCTCTTTTCCCTTCTGCGTCCTTCTTCCCTTGAGCCCTGACACTGTTGATGCCCTCTGCTTCCTCTTCCCTGCAACTCTCCCTCTAAAATCGAATTCTATTCCATCGTAATCGACTTCCCTCGGGTTACTGAGTGTATGCCCGGCTTGCTTTCCAAAATGGCCCTCAAGCCTTCTTTTATAATCTTCTCGTTGGCGAATCAATGAACCATATTAGAAGTCTAATCAATGGCTAAGATTAAAACTTGACTTGATCTCCATTCTCTAGAAGATTCACACTTTGTTTTATTAATACCCATTAACTATTTAATTTCCTTAAGTTTAGACTTAGGGTCCCCATTAAAATAATTAATTATTTTAATAAAACATAAACTGAGTGGAATTTCCACAAACGATTTTTGGGTTCCTTAGAATACTAGTGTCCAAGCCTCGTAACAAATTTTGAGACTTAGATCACTTTCCGATGCTACAAAAATCAACACTCCCTCTTAGCAAGGAAAGTGTTTTAGCAATTTGCCTGCTGCATATTACTCTGCCTTTGAAGCACCCTCTGCACTGCTGATGCCCGTCTGCTGCCTTTTGTACTGCTTCCCATGACATTGCCACTGTCATTGCCTCATCTATACTGCAACTCCCTCTCAATTATGCATTTGTCCATTTATACTCCTGAAATGGATTCTTGATCATCCCCATCTTCTCTCTGAAGTAAACAAAATTTGTCTTGCCCAGAGATTTTGTGAGGATGTTAACCACCCGTTCTCCTATCGGAGTGTACTGCAACTGTACAACTCCCTGCTGGACACAGTCTCTGATAAAATGACACTCGATGTCAATGTTCTTTGACCGATCATGAAACACAGGATTCTTAGAGAGCTTGATGCAACTCTGATTATCACATAGAATGCTGGTTGCTTCCATATTTTCCTTGAGTAGATTCACAAGCACCTTCCTAAGCCATATGGCTTCAAACGAAGCAGTGCTTGCTGCCATATATTCTGCCTCAGCTGAGCTCAGAGCTACAAACTTCTATTTCTTGTTGCACCAGGAAGTCATTTTTGATCCAATGTTGAAATAATACCAACTGGTACTTTTCTGATTTACTGAACTTCCAGCCCAATCAACGTCAGTGAACCCACTCAGTCTGATGTCATTGCCTCCAGTGTATCTCAATCCATGCTCAATTGTTCCTCGTAGGCATCTGAGAACATGTTTGGATGCTGCCCAATGTGCCCTCCTTGGTTCTACCATGAACTGATTGAGGGTGTTGACAGCGTAACAGATGTTTGGCCTAGTGTTGACCAAATACATCAGGGACCCTACGAGCTGTCTATACAAGGTAGGATCAGCCTCATCATCTTCAAATGTATCAATCTTCTTCCAGTTGGTGATCATTGGAGTAGCCATGGGTCTACAGTCCTGCATCTTGAATATTTTCAAGATTTCTGTAGCATATCTCCCTTGACCAAGGAAGATTTCATCCTTCTGCTACCAAAATTCCAACCCTAGAAAATAAAGCATCAGCCCCAAATCCTTCATGTCAAATTTTGCACTGAGGTTCTCCTTGCAATCCTTGATGAGCCTAGATGAACCCATCAGGAATAGGTCATCTACATACAACACCACAATCAGAAGCTCATTCCCTACCAGATAGTAGAGATTGGGATCTGTGTCGCTCTTGACGAATCCCATCTTCTGCAAGTAACCGTCAATTCGACCATACCAGGCTCTAGGGGCTTGCTTAAGTCCATACAAGGCTTTCTTGAGCCTACATACATGAGTATTTTGCTCATGCGTCTCAAAGCCCTTTGGTTGTTCGATATATACTTCTTCTTCTATCACCCAATTCAAGAACGCAATCTTGACATCCATCTGGTGAATCTCCCACCCCATCTGCGCAGCAAGGGATATCCCGGATCTAATAGAAGTATATCTGGCTACTAGGGCGAAGGTTTCTTCATAGTATATCCCTTCCTTCTGAGCATACCCCTTAGCCACGAACCTGGCTTTATATTTTTCTACGCTGCCATCTGCAGCATCTTTGATCTTATAGATCCATCTTGAACCCACAATTGATCTATACTGAGGCCTAGGAACCACTTCCCAGATATCATTCATCATTATGGAGTTGTACTCTTCCACCATTGCATCTACCCATACCTGATGCTGAGTTGCCTCCTACAAACTAGAGGGTTCCCCAACCAGAGCTACCAAGGCTTGGTATCTGTCCAGTTGCCTGTGCTGCCTCTTCTCATTTCGAGGAGCTCCGACAAACTCCTCTATGTCCCTCAGAATCTGTTGTAATTGCCTTCTCGTCCTACCACTAGTAGTGGGTGGATCTTCCTACTCCTCCTCTTGCGAATCCCCTTGAGATGAAACTCTTGGATCCTTGTGCCCTAGAGAAGCACTCGTGCTAGTTTTTGTTGGTCGTAGTGGCTAGACCAATGAATCATCTTCAGACTGCGTTTCAGAAGGCATCTCTCGGGATTTTCTGAAAGCTCTTTCCTCCATGAAATTTACATTCCGCCCAATCTTCCTGCTGTCAGGGATGTAGATTCTGTAAGCCTTAGCATTCTCGCTATATCCCATCAGATATCCCTTTTCCGCAGTCCTATCTAATTTATTCCTCTTTTCTTTGGGTACATGGCAGTATGCCACACTGCCAAAGATCCTGAAGTGGCTTACTTCTGGCATGTCTTGATCATACAACATTGCCCTTGCAACCTCCACAATAGTTCTATTCTTCCTTTATGCAATTCCATTATGTTCTGGATTATATGGAGCGGTCCACTCTCTTCTAATGCCTTCCCTTGCGCAAAATTCTGCGAAGTTTTTATCAATGTATTCTCCATCATTATCTAATCGCAGTATCTTTATCCGTTTTCCTATCAGGTTCTCAACCAGAGCTTTATACTCCTTGAATTGATCAAAGACCTCATCCTTGGTCATTAGAAAGTAGATCCAAGTTTTCCTAGAATGGTCATCAATGAAGGTGACGAAGTATTCTACACCACTAAGAGCTCTAGTGGACATTGGTCTGCAGATGTATGAGTGTATTAATCCCAACACACTCTTAGCCCTATTGCTGCTCCTGGGGTAGGCTGCCTTGGCATACTTTCCTAGTACGCACTCTCTGCAAATGTCATCTTGCTTGGTGCTCAAATCAGGAACTCTTGTGACGATCTTCTCGAGAATTCTCAAAGCCCCATGGTGTAAGTGCCCCATTCTCCTGTGCCATAGTTCATTCAAATCCTTCTCACTACTGCTGCCTATCAGTGCCATTGGAGATTCGAGCTGCAACTTATACAGTTTTCTTATCCTGAATCCGATTTGTTCCTTCTTCTTCCAACTCGAGTGTTTGACGTATACTGTTTTGCCAATTAAGTAAACGTCATAGCCCTTGTTTTGCAGTTGAGACACCAAGAGTAAGTTCATCCCTAAACCAGGCACATGCAACACATTGGTGGCTTGAAGCTTATTGCCAGCTTCAGTTTGAAACACTATGGTACCTCTTCCAATAGGGGTACACTTCGCCTTATTTCCCATGGTGATCTGGAAGTTCATCTGTTCTTCCTGGTAGCTAGAGAAACATTCATTGGTCTAGCCTTAGAATACTGGTGTCCAAGCCTCATCACAAATTTTGAGACTTGGATCACTTTCCGATGCTACAAAAATCAACAATTGGCCTAGGATCGAAACCACACACATTCTTATATGGCCTAGTAATATTCAATTCTAATTGATGCATGAATTTCGCATGACATTAGCAGATGCTCTTGAATCAAGCATGCAATTGTAAAGTATAGGATTATTAATTACTAGGGACAATAAGAATGGCTTATGACCCCAATTTTTCTTGTCAAAGTACAAATTTTGCAATATAACAGGAGGATCTTTAGGCTCATATTCAAACATGTAACCCACCATTTTGTAGGTGATATCCCTAGGAGAAACTTTTCTCCAAGATGGTCCTTAGCCAGCAGCCAGAAGCTGCTTGCAGCCACCAACTAGCTCGTTCTGCCATTTCCCCGTCACCTGAGACAGCCATGTGGGCCCTCACCCATCTGTCATGATCGTATGTTTGAAGATAGACCTCCCAAAACTAAAGGTATGCCTTGTCATTTGGTAATTGAGTATTGTAGTTTACTTATCATGGAAACTTCTAGGCATGGACTAATGGGGGGATTTGGCGGAAAGAGTGGGATAGGTATGTGCTCTTTTCCCCTAGACCTCTTTTGGATGTTACCCTTGGATCTTAGTCCTGTGGGATCTCTTTTATTGACCTTTGGGCTTTAGGGATGTTACTACATGGGAACCCTAATTTTGGTTGCGTGGTCCTGCTCCCCCATCCACATATATCACCCCCTTCCGTTCATTACAACCCCAGTCATCATCTCTCCCACTTGGGTCCACATCCCTCCACTAGGTCCACATAGGGTTAGCCTTCCCTTCCCCTTGCCCACACCTTGGGTCGGGCTCGGAACGATGACCCAGAGGTTGAGGCAGCTGAAAAGAAAAGTAAAGGCATAACTGGCCACATTCAACAGGAAAATGTACCACAAAATGCAAAATATGGTCGGGACAAAGACATTTAGCATGTGGGAAAAAGCCAAATGCATGAGCTCTACCCCATACCCATGGCCATCACCTTAGTTCCTACAGGCCCTAGATGGGCCTCCCTTATCATTTAGGAACCCATGATTGTCCAACCCCTGGTGGGCAATGAACCGCCCTACCTTAAAGGGGATATCTACTGCTATATCTTACACATCATGTTCGTATCCCTTGAGCCTCGAGCAATTAATCACAGAAAAATCATAAAAGGAAAAAGGCATATGAAGAAGGGTGGAAAAATCAGGGTCGAGGTATCTCATGCACCACAATTGCTCCCTCCTATACATTATATACCCAAGTGTGGGCTTCCCTTTATTAGCTACCCTTGTACCTCGACATGTGGCCCAGGATTGCCCCTTTCATTCCCTATTCCATTCATCTCTTTATCACATGACACAACCATTTGAAGGATGTACCTTGGAGATACTATCCCCTCTAAAGGTAGAAACACCTAATAGGGTACTTGGTTAACCTTCTTTGGAGCTTGAAGACATTAGCACATGCCAAATCCCACTATGGAAGGGCATACCATTATGAAGTGCCCATTTGTTGTCCATGGTTTGTAAGATCTTTAACTCGATTACTTTAAATGACTTGTTGTGTTGGAAGGCTAGGGGACGCATTGGATCTTATGTAGGATTGCAGATGGTCTCCATTTTGGGTTTGGTCTCCCTATACAGGGTCCTAACCTTACAAAGGGCTACATTGGCAGATGGATGGTGTATGTAGAAAGCCATGGGCCTCCACAACAGTATACAACACTCCATGGATCCCCAGAGATGTTCAAAGATTTATCGAGATTCATCTATTGGACGAGGAAGATGCACTGGTTCACCATGCCCAGCCGACCCCACAGTTGTACCATGCACTTGGAAGATGTCCTAGGACTTGTATGTTGATGTGGCATCACTTACATCATCATCTGGGCCCTTCTAAATGGTATATAGGCATCTTAGATCTACTTGGAGACCCAAGACGTGACTTGTGTGTCCCCACACCCATTTGCTCCTTTGGAGCACCACATGTTTATTATTTGGAGAAAAAGTGTCCACTACTTTTGGGAGTCCTATTCATCATTGTGGCACTTATGGACTTCATCATGCTTCTTAGAAGGCCCAACAACATGTATTATTCATCATTCGACCTCTTGAGAGGCTTATTATTTTGTTTATAAGCTAGTTTGGTGGGCTTGCCACCAAAAGTTAGTTATTTTGCATATTATTTTATTTTAGGGGCTAATGTAGGCTCAATTAGTTAAATTGAACTCATTAGAAGTGTATAAATACTAGTGATGTGAATTCATTTTAGCATCATCACTTGGTTGGATTTGTATCTCTTTAGAGAAATTCACTATCCTTCTTGGAGGACGAGTTTTTGGAGCATGGAATGAATTTTGATGTTTGGATTATTTTCTCTTGTCTTGGAGCTTATCGATTGGAAATTGTTGATGGTTGGATATACTCTTAATACATGTAAGTAAATTTAATGCTATTTTCTTCTCTATTTTTGTCACATACATTGTTACTAGGTTTTCGCTATACTAGGGCTAATTTGTTGTATCCATTTATGCAAATTTGTGGAATTGGGTTTCTAGATAGTGATGCATCATGTATGGGCCGTGTATTATGAAATGAATATTCCTAGAGATGTTTCTTTACTGAATTTCATCTTGATAATCCATCAATTTTGCAAAACGAAGTATAAAGCTCTTGAAGTTGCTTTTGTTGTTGCCGTAATGGTTTGCGAAGTTGTATTTAAGGCCTCCTTGACATAGAAAATTGAATATCCATAGCCATTATTACTCTCGACTCCAAATATTCCCAAAGGACTAGGCATTGGTCCACCATAAAGGTGATTACCTCAAATTATTTCCCTTCTTCACCTTCTCTTTTCTAGGTCTAGCCCTCTAGGTCACCTAGGACATCATTTATCTTGCAAACCACCCACTAGAAAAATTCGATCTATTGGAATCCTCTGCGCTGGGGTTTCTCTTAGGCACCCTCCAATTTTGAAGAAATTCCGACGGTGGGATTGTGATATACCTCAACCCCTAGCCTCAAGATCAATCTTGCCCTTGGTTTCGTTAGGCTAAATACCTCATTGGGATCCTCACCTTGTCTCGTGTTGAAAATTCATTTTTTGGTCCCTTTCCCCTTCGGAATAGGTCGAGTACATCATTGGTTGCTAGACCCTACCCCCTTGATCTACCCTCTAGGTCCACTTGGTCCCGTGTGGTCCCACAAGCCATTAAGTGTAATTCTTCAAAGACCACTTGGAATCCAAGCCTCTACAAGAATTTTAGGGTTTAAGGGCCTCCATTATAAGATACATTCACTAAGCCTTAACCTTGAAATTCCTCTTGAGCCCTTCCTTGAGTGTAATATCCCGTTTCGGGGATATCTCTAAAACACGACAAACTCCAACCAGAGATGGACTGGGAGGGCATTTACCGGATATTCTGCCTCTGAAAAGAGGACGAGATCCGGAGGCTACCTGGCCCTTTCCAGACTCTGTCTAAGAGTGAAAGATAAACACACCAAGTGGTATAGAACTAGAATGCTCAAGAATATATAAAATAACAGTGCAATAGACATATAATAGCATAGAAAGAAAATACGGCAACTCATCCAGAAACATAGAGAGGAAATGCTAAGCCATTTTATTAATCTAAGAAATATAATGAAGTACAATAGGTGATCAGAGTGATGGCACCTAATCTTGCTCAAGGCAAGTGAAGAAATACTCTCAGAATATACAGTAAATGGCTGCTCTCTGAACTGCGTCCCAGCTGCTGGAAAATTGCCGTGTAGCTGCTATTGCTGGAATGAACTGGACACTAGGGGCTGATCCCCTTGCCGGAATGAGCTGAAAATCTGCAAACCTCCTCTACTCACCAACCCGGACAAAACCCAGAAACCATATCAAAAATGGCCAACCCCCGAAAATCACCAGAAAATACCTCCTCAGGGAATTACGCTGGTCTCCAAGGCTCTGCGCAGAGGCTAAATGAGAATAGTTGAAACACTGCCTCAAACTCCACCAAAAACCTCCTACTGGCAAAGGCTGACCCTCTACTCAAAATCTCGGCTAAATCTCCTGCAGAAATCCCGATCCGGAGCACCTCCAAAATGGACTGCGTCCTCTCTCCCAGTGATTGCGCAGTCTCTATGAAAGCCCAGCTCCGCAACAAACCCAAACAACAAAACCTCTCACAAAATACTGAAGAAATAACCTTGCTCGAGCAGGCACTCGAAGTCCCCCGAGGCTAAGGGCGAGATCTCCGACCGGAGACACTCAATGCACTAAATAATGCTGCAGACAAGCTAAACAGCCAGCATGCTCAAGAAGACAAAACGTCTAGCTCAATATCATCAACAACTGAATGAATCAAATGAGAAGGCTCCTCCTTCTTTTATAACGTTGGCCTTCCTCGAATCTCAAGGCCATCTCCTCAACGTAGCCTCCATCTCTTGCCATGTGTCCAACCTCTCCTGCGCAGAAGCTTCTAGAGCTAACGTGAGCCCCTCTCTTCGTGGTGCTTGGCCCCCCCCCTGGCTCCCCTTAAGTTACAACGTTGTGCTACTAGGAAGATGTTTTATTTCACTTAAGTGAGTTAGACTCTCTCTACTCACTTTTTATTTATTTATAAACTATAGGCGGCAAAACTATACAAAATCGAATATTCCAATTAGCTGTCACTAATTAGGAATATTACAATCTCCCCCGACAAAATGTTGCTTGTCCTCAAGCAACTGAAGTGATGGATGCTGTAAAATATTCTCACTCTCCCAAGTGGCATCCTCATCTGGCAAATTCTTCCACCTCACCAAGAATTCCCGGACTGTCCTGCTCCGTAGCTGCCTCTCCCTGGTATCAATAATAGCCTTTGGCTGCAACACCAAGTGCCCCTCATCATCCGTGGGTGGTAGCTCATCTGTCACTGTCACCTGCTGCCCCAACGCCTTCTTCAGGCATGATACATGAAAAACGTTGTGGATCTTGCTGCCTTGAGGCAGCTCCAACTCATATGCAACCTGCCGAATCCTGCGTATCACCCTGTATGGCCCGTAAAAGCGAGGCTTGAGCTTTTCAGCTCCCTTCTATTTCAGCGATGATTGTCAGTATGGCTGTAATCGTAGGTAGACCAAGTCCCCTACCTCAAACTGTCTCTCCACCCGACCCCTGTCGGCATACAACTTCTGCTGGTTTTGTGCTGTAGCCATATTGTCCTTGAGAGCTTGGAGAATATCCTGACTCTCTTGGATCCAAATCTTGGCTCTAGGAGCCTTGCTAGCACCGAACATCACATCAGGAAAAGGTAAGGAATGATACCCATACAAAGCATAAAACGGTGACATACCAATGGACATGTGATGTGTCGTGTTGTAGCAGTACTCCCCCAAATGTAACCATCTCAACCATGCTCACTGCTGTCCACTGACATAGTTACACAAGTAGCCCTCCAGCCACTTGTTAACTATCTCTGTCTGTCCATCCGTCTGTGGGTGATAACTAGTACTCGGTGTCAACTTCGTCCCCACCAGCCGGAAAAACTCCTGCCAAAATCCGCCCATGAAGCGGCTGTCCCTGTCACTGATGATGGTCTTAGGAAGACCATGCAACCTGAAAACCTCTCTAAAGAACAACTCGGCCACCTGTGCTGCTGTGTAATGCGCGGATATGGCGAAAAAGTGTGCATACTTTGTCAGTCGATCAACGACGACAAAGATACAATCCTTACCCTGCACCATGGGCAACCCTGTGATGAAGTCCATTGATATACTCTCCCATTTCCCCTTTGGAATGAGAAGAGGCTGCAAAAATTCTGCGGGATGGCTCATCTCCCCCTTGTTCCTCTGACAAACATTGCACTCCCTGATGTGTTGGAGTACGTCCTCCTTGAGGCCCTTCCATGAGAACCTCTCTCTAATGGCCCTGTAGGTTTTGGTAAACCCTTGATGGCCTGCCAATGGAGAATCATGTGATGCCTGGAGTATCTTCTTCTTAAGCTGAGATCCCTCAGTCAAGAAGATCCGGTCCTTGTAGTAGATGATCTCATCAACCACCCTGTACCTGTCATCCGCCACCTGTCCATCCAGCACCTCACATACAAATCTGTCCTTGGAGTACTCCACTAAAAGTCGAGCCCTCCAATCTGTATCCAAGCTCATAAGAGATGATGTGGCTGGTCTACGTGAAAGGGCATCTGCTACCACATTATTCTTACCCTTGACATACTCAATGTCAAAGTCATATGCTTGGATCTTACTGATCCACTTCTGCTGCCTCTCCTGTAGCTGCTTCTGCTCCAAAAAGAACCTGAGGCTGTTGTGATCAGTCTTCACCCTGAACCTGTCCCCTACCAAATACTGCTGGAATTTGGCCAAGGAATGCATGATGGCCAACATCTCCTTGTCGTATATAGAATACAACCTCTCATGCGGAAGGAGCTTCCCGCTCTCAAAGGCTATAGGGTGTCTCCCCTGCATCAACACTGCGCCGATCCCCTCACCCGACGCATCACACTCCAAGACAAATGGCTGCATAAAATCCGGCAATACAAGCACTGGGCAGCGACTCATCACCTCCTTGAGCCTATCAAATGCTCGCTACGCTATATCTGACCAACTGAATGCCCCCTTCTTCGTCAAATCTGTAAGGGGTGCAACAAGCTGTGAGAAACCTCTAACGAACTTCCTGTAATAGGTACATATCCCAATGAACCCTCGAAGTTCCGTCACGTTCTTCGGCTCCGACCAATCTCTGATGGCTCTAATCTTCTCCTCATGGACCCTCACTCTGTCCACTCCAATAATGTGTCCCAAATACAACATCTCCGTCATCCCAAACTCGCACTTAGAGAGCTTAGCATAGAACTGTCGCTCTTCCAAGATGCGTAGTACTGCCTCTATATGCTGGAGATGCTCCTCCCAAGTCCTGCTATATATGAGTATGTCATCGAAGAAGACCAATACAAACTTCCTCAGATGACTGCGGAAAATATGGTTCATGCAAGACTGGAAAGTGGCTGGTGCATTGGTCAGCCCAAAAGGCATAACCAAAAACTCAAAGTGCCCATAATGACACTTGAAGGCGGTCTTGGGAATGTCCTGTTCCCTCACGTGAATCTGGTGGTACCCTGATCTCAAATCAATCTTCGAGAAGAACTTGGCTCCTCTCAGCTCATCCATCAACTCATCGATCCTAGGTATAGGATACCTGTTCTTCAGGGTCTTCTTGTTCAGGGCCCTGTAGTCAATGCACATCCTCAAGGTGTTGTCCTTCTTCTTCACCAACACCACAGAAGAAGCAAACGGACTCGTGCTCGGTCTGATGTGTCCAAGAGCCAGCAACTCCTGGATGGCCCGCTCAATCTCATCCCGATAGGCTTTGGGATGCCTATAGGGAGTAGTAATCACCGCCTGAATGCCCTGCTCAAGCTCAATGGTGTGCTCAAATCCTCGGTCTGGTGGTCGACTTGGTGGTATATCCCCAAACACTGCATCATACCTGTCAAGGATGGCCTGTATATCAGGATGAACTGCTCGACCGGTGGCCTCTGCCTCTGATGCCCACCCACTCTATGTCTCCCTTCTGGAAATCTGCCTCCATCCGGTGTGCCGAAACTGTCTGAGGTGGGTAAGTGTGCATCCTGCGGATCTTCTCATGTTTCCCGGTCTTCTTGTCATCCCACTCCATCTCTAAGGCCTCCCAATCCGTGGTGACCTTCCCAGAGTAAACAACCACTGAACACCCAATACCACATTGGTATCTGGTATGTTGACCACGAAAAAGTGATCGGTCACGGTGTAGGTACCCATCGTCACTGCCAACTCTGGAACATACCGGGCACACTGCATCGTTTGGGCTCCTAGGACCAAAACTGAAAATCCGTCAAAGCTCTCGGTCGGTATACCTCTCCGCTCGACCATCTGTGCATTGATGAAGTTGTGGGTTGCCCCACTGTCAACCAAAACTGACACTCGCTGGCCACGTACTGTCCCTCGTACGCGTAGCGTCAAATACTTGGGAACTCCTCGCAAGGCTGCAAAGGTCCCCCCTATGGGTGCAAAAGCTGCACCTCCTGTCCTTGGAGGTGGAGGCGGCAATTGATCCTGGGTAGTCTGACTATCTCCTGCCTCCTCATCATCCTCCTCATCCTGTTCCTCGCTATCATCGGAGAAGACCTCAATGAAGTGTGCTTTGCTAGCAGCACACCTATGCCCTGGTGCCCACGGCTCTTGACAAGTGAAGCATAGTCGCTTCTTCCTCAACTCCCTCCTGGCATCATCATCTATCTATGCTCGTCCCTGATTCCCCTTGAGAGGCAGAATCCTCACATCCTGCCCCTTGGGTTGGAAACCCTGTCTCTGGGGGTAAGGTATCCAAGTCCTAGGAAATGCATCCTGCAAGTCTCAGGTCCTACTAATAGCATCGTGAAGCGTAGCTGGTCTAGTAGACCTGACTAGACCCTGAAGTGGCTCTGCTAACCCCTACACAGACATATAGATCATTCGTGCTGCGGATAGATTGGGCACCATCACTGAAATCCTCAAGAAATCTGCAATGTATGTCTCGGGGCTCCCAGTCTGCTTGAGCCTCGTCAGCTCAACAAAGTGCTGTTCTGGATCCCTCTGGTCAAATCGCTCCATCAACCTCTTGGTAAACTCGACATATGTCGTCACTGTAGAATGTCCGAGTGTGACCATCCCATGGAACCACCAGTCCTAGGCCTCACCATCCAAATGTAATGTCGCCACCTTGATGGCCTCTGTCTCTGACATCTGGTTAAGCTGGAAATAGATGTCCAGCTTCTCCACCCAAGACTTTGCTGAACTGTTTGATGAGCCATCAAACGTAGGCAAATGGAATCTGCTAGATGTGCGGTGGGTATCCCCATCATGATAATGTCGGTGCCCTCTATGATGGTCGCGGGGTCTACTGTCCCGTTGGAGCTGAACAAAATCTCGGAATGAGAGAGCATCCCTAAACTCCTGCCCATAGGCCTGATACTCCACAAAATACTTGCCCATGTGTCCGGGCTCTGCCTCCTGCTGGGCTTCTGCCCCTGTGTCTGCTCCCAAGAAAGTGGGCATGGTAGAGCGCGTGAAGCCATTGGCTGAGGAGTATCACGCTGAGTAGCACCATGCTTCGACAAATGATGGGATGTACCTGATCCTCTCCTACCTGGAAAACCCGTGGGGTCTCACGCTGTCTAGCCTCTACAGCGGTGAATCTCTGACCCATCACCTCAATCTGTCTAGCTAGATCCTGCACTGATTTGAGGAGCGCCTCCCCAAACTGTTTGGCCTCTGTGTCATCTGCCATCGGCCCTTTCTGCTTTGAATCTAATACAGGCTCCTCCTGCTCTGCGTCTGTCACAGGCTCTCTCTCCTGCTCTGTGTCCACCACCCGAACATAGTCTCCCTCTCCGTAGGTGTTCTCCAATCTACGCTCACGGTCTCTGTACTTCCTGCCTCTGTAACAAATATATGGTCTCTTCCCCAGTGTCATAGACCACAGGATGAGCCAGAACTATGCTCTGATACCACTGTAATATCCCATTTCGGGGATATCTCTAAAACACGGCAAACTCCAACTAGAGATGGACTGGGAGGGAATTTATCGGATATTCCGCCTCTGAAAAGAGGACGAGATCTGGAGGCTACCTAGCTCTTTCCAGACTCTGTCTAAGAGTGAAAGATAAACACACCAAGTGGTATAGAACTAGAATGTTCAAGAATATATAAAATAACAGTGTAGCAGACATATAATAGCATAGAAAGAAAATACGGCAACTCATCCAGAAACATAGAGAGGAAATGCTAAGCCATTTTATTAATCTGAGAAATATAATGAAGTACAATAGGTGATCAGAGTGATGGCACCTAATCTTGCTTAAGGCAAGTGAAGAAATACTCAGAATATACAGTAAATGGCTGCTCTCTGAACTGTGTCCCAGCTGCTGGAAAACTGCCATGTAGCTGCTACTGCTGGAATGAACTAGAGACTAGGGGTTGATCCCCTTGCCGGAATGACCTGAAAATATGCAAAACTCCTCTACTCACCAACCCGGACAAAACCCAGAAACCATATAAAAAATGGCCAACCCTCGAAAACCACCAGAAAATACCTCCTCAGGGAATTACGCTGGCCTCCAAGGCTCTGCGCAAAGGCTAAATGAGAATAGCTGAAACACTGCCTCAAAATCCACCAAAATCCTCCTACTGGCAAAGGCTGACCCTTTGATCAAAATCTCGGCTAAATCTCCTATAGAAATCCCGATCCGGAGCACCTCCAAAATGAACTGCGTCCTCTCTCCCAGTGACTGCGCAGTCTCTATGAAAGCCTAGCTCCGCAACAAACCCAAACAACAAAACCTCTCACAAAATACTGAAGAAATAACCTTGCCCGATCAAGCACTCGAAGTCCCTCGAGGCTAAGGGCGAGATCTCCAACCGGAGACACTCAATGCACTAAACAGTGCTGCAGACAGGCTAAACAGCCAGCCAGCGTGCTCAAGAAGACAAAACGTCTAGCTCAATATCATCAACAATCGAATGAATCAAATGAGAAGGCTCCTCCTTCTTTTATAACGTTGGCCTTCCTCCAATCCCAAGGCCATCTCCTCAACGTAGCCTCCATCTCTTGCCACGTGTCCAACCTCTCCTGCACAGAAGCTTCTAGAGCTAATGTGAGCCCCTCTCTACGTGGTGCTTGGCCCCCCCCCTTCGCTCCCCTTAAGTTACAACGTTGTTTTACTAGGAAGATGTTTTATTTCACTTAAGTGAGTTAGACCCTCTCTACTCACTTTTTATTTATTTATAAAATATAGGCGACAAAACTATACAAAATCGAATAATCCAATTAGCTGTTGCTAATTAGGAATATTGCATTGAGAGCCTTCAAACCTTGACTTCCAAAGCAAGCAAGTTATATACCTGAGCCTCTCTCGTGAATAAGCCCCTAGGATCACCCCTCACCCTATCATTGTCTACTTATTTTGTAGTCCTTATCATATCGGGTCTCCTCCCATCGGTGAAAGTCCATAAAGAGTAGGGAGCCTTAGCTGAGGTGATAGTGGGCTATTTCTCCATTTGTTGCCCTTGATCTAGTAGTAACCCTCTAAAGACCCCCCTTTAGAGGCCCTGCAAGTTTGAGTGGTAACAAAACCTAAAGCCTTCTTAATTCGCCTCCTATGGGGAGGGAGCTTAGCCATCTCCTTAAGGGGGACTTGCACATTTACCTTAGTCAAAACATTACCCAAGTCGACATCCAATTCAATCTCATCACTCTTGGGTTTTGACTATGGTTTGATTTGAGGTTTCCCTTGGGGATTGTCCTTCCCTTGAGATGGATTTCCCAAACTAGAGCTTGCTTGGGCTTGGTCACTATTCCTTCTAGAGTATTAAAGACCCTTAAATCTCCCACTATTTTCAATAGCTAGCACAGGTTCAATTTGAGCTTGGCTAGGCTCTGGGTGGAAGTAAGTATCCCCAAGGAAGATATTGAAAGGATGACTCTCTTTTACTACATTCAAATTGTCAAGATTTTCCTTCTCTTCTTCTTGCTCATAGGAACTATCCTCTTGAGGATCCTTGGATGACTGACACCAAGGTGACTCTCATCCAACCAAGTTGGTTGGAGCAAGAGTGTTTGGGACATTTTGTTGCATGGCTTGGTCTCCCTCGGTGGTCTTTCTAGCGAAGGATTTGTCCTTATTAAATTGGTTTTTAGGAGGAAAATTGGATCTAGATGCTCTCTCCCTTTCTATCACGTCCATTCTATTCATGAGTCCTTTTGACCTTGCATGATTTTAGTGGTGAACTTATCAAAATTTTAGGCAAAAGCTTGCATGATGAGGTCACCTTGAGAAGCTCGGATTTTCATTAGGCTCAATCCTACCCCTAGGGTAGTTGAACATATTAATTCATGCAACATTCAAATTTTGTTCAACTTCAACAACAATATTTTTTGCTTTAGCTAAACTATTAGGATTTTATCTTTGAGAGCATAAGTTAGGTGTCTATGACAAGCCTTGATATATCTATCAAGGATGATAGCATCAAAGGGTTTAAATCTATCGGGAACTTCCCTAAGGAGGTTATCGAACCCTTGAATGAATTTCGTTATGTTTTCCTTATCAGTTTATGTTGCATCCAGGAATCTATCAAGGCATAGACCTTCATCTAATTTTGTTTCCCACCTCTTCTTGAATGCATCATGGAATGTATCCCAAGCAGTGATGCTAACTTGGAGCAAGCTAAAATACCAATCTCTAGCATCTCCATCAAGTAAGAGGGAAAACAACATCATGACAACATCTTCATGCTCAATACGCTTAGGACCCATTGCCTAATAGAAATTGTGAATGTGTTTCTCAGTAGTGGTGACATCAATGCGATTAAATATAGAAACCCATTCATGATACTTATCAAGAAAAGGATGAGGGGCATCAGGGTGGTTACTAAAATCCAAAGCCTTGAAAGTAGTGTGAATCTAAGGCCTATCCATGCGTATGGTAGGATTATTGGGAAAGAGTTGGCTAACCACAGGAGCCGTTGGTTTAATAGGGGAAGTGTCTGCTTCATTAGTCTTCTTAGTGGTTTTCATCTTCCTTGGAGCTATGGTCCTCTCTGAAGAACTAATAGGGGATGGGTTATGGTTTGAAGTAGGAGTCGCTAGAAGAGGATCTATCTTGTCATTCAAGATTTCCCTCTTCAAAGGAATGAAGCTAAAGGATTCAAGCTACAGGAAGGTAGACTTGCTTCCTCCCAGGCAACGACACTAGAAATGTTGGCCTTGTTGCGGGCTACCCTACAAGGCAATCACTATACCAAGTGACAACAATAAGGTAGTAGCCAACTGTCACCATAGCTACTACCCCCTACTCTTTATGGATTTTCATCAATGGGAGGAGTCTCAGTATAAGGTCACCTACAAGAGATATTCTAGGTTTAGAGGTTCAAGGTGACAAAATAGCCCACTTAGGGATGGTTGTATTGAAGAATGAGGTTCATACTATGAGAAAAGGAAATTTGCATCCCAAGTAGAGGCCAAATTGTGGCAATGGAAGACTTAGGGTTTGATTGATATGTTGTGAGTTGGGATAACCTAAGGTCAAGATGCCAAGAAAAGGTTTCCAATAATGACTATTAGCAAGGTAAAAGCACATGAAACCTTCAATAAGCCCTCAAGTTAGAGCTTTAACCAAACTAAGGATATATGCTAGGGCGAATAACTAGGGCAAGGCAAATTATTGATGAAAATGGAAAGAATGGCTACCAAGGGGAACGCTTTTGAGGCAACCACTACTACCCTTGATGTTGAGACCTTCCAAGAACTAACATTCCTCTTCCTAGCTAATTTACACTAAGCCCTAATTGGGTTGCTTGGCCTTAAGAGGGTCAAATTAGATAAGGGAGAGAAAAGCGATTCTAATTTATGGATAAAATAGGACTTGATCACCAACTACACAAGGCTTGTGCCTAGTCCTTGGGTGGATGGGGTCGATGGATTCTAAAGATGAGCTATAACTTGCAGAGTAAGGATGTTTGATGCCCTAGCACAAACCCTAAGTATTGCCTTTGTGAGGGATCAAGGTCACTTGGGATAGCTATAATCAAGATACACCAAGGGAATTGCCATTAACATATCGGACATGAGTAATGCATACAATAATGAGACCTAGTTTCTATACAATTGATTTTCAACAAATTAGGGCACAATAGAACAAAGCCTAGATCATCAATTTATTCCATACATTAGACATAAAATTATAAATTTTCAATAAACAAGCTCACTTACAAGACAATATGCATGAATAATCCTTCATTGATCCAAGAGACAACTTCTCCAAAGTGAAGTTAATAACTCCAATGAACAAGAGCAATCCAATAGATCACATCTTCACCAAGAAACAAGAGGTCGAAATATCTCTATTGAGGGCCGAAATAGTCCAAGAGATGATGATGAATTACAAATGATCCTCTCCTCTATTTATATGAGGAGGATGAGTTATAATTTTAGCGTAAAAGCCCCTAGATACAAGTTAAATCACAATAATGCCTTGGGTTACAAGTCAACCCATTAGCTTTAGACCAAAAGTGAAAAATAATCCAACACGTGTGAGTCGTTAGCCATCTAGGGTTGACGTCATCCATGAAAATGTTGAGAAACCAAGTGCAATAGAGATTGATGCTTGATTCCTCTTCTTGATAATTACTTGTGAATGTTAGCTGCCTTCTTATTACTTATTACGTCTTCTTGATCGAGAAATTATATGAATGTACAAAACACAAAGATCACAAATAAACAAGAGACACCAAAATCTAGGCTCCAAGCTAGGGCAAAACCCCACAAGGGGGAAATCCAACAATCCTTCTCTTATAGAATCAAATCAAAATGAGATATCGAAGACCAAGACCAATGTAATATCCCAAATGGAAAAATGATAGTAATACAAGCAATAATAGACTAAAATTACAACAATATAGAAAACACATTAAAAATGCTAGAAAAGAGCCAAAAATTGTTGCTGACCCATTTTATTGAAGTATTGGAGATGAAAAATAAGTACAACAGTGCAAAAAAAGATAGCACTCTAGCCGGTTAAGCTGGCTGGAATGGCCCTCAGATTCTCCCACCCAAAGCACTGCTCTACTGCTGCTCTGCTGGACTCTCCTTCTGCGCTGCCCTGCTGGAAACGCTGCTAGTAGCTCAACTATTCCCCAAAGCTCAACTATTGAAGGGCTGACCCCTTCACTGGATTCCAAGTGGGAATGCTATGGAATTTCACCCTCTCCTGGATCTCTCTGTTGCTAGACTTCGTAAGTCACTGAGTGACCGCGTTGCTATAGAGGTGCTGCAAATGGCCTGATGTTGGATAATAAAATCAGCTCACAACGGATAGTAGGAATCCTCTCCTAAAGCTCCGTGAAACTCTTGAATGAAGTCTCCTCAAAAACTCCTCTCCTGAGTGGGCACTCGAATTCCCCCGAAGATGAGGTTGGGATCTCCACTTGGAGACACCCGTGTGCTAAACAATACTACAGACTTGGCTAAACAACTCAAGCGTGCTCAAGTCGTAAAGACCAGAAAATCAGAATAATCAAGAATGATTTCCATGGCTGCCCTCACCCTCTTAAAAGTTAATATTCTTGTGAAACCCCAACAACCTTGGGTCCACTCATTAACTGCGCTATCACTTGGCCCCTTGGCATTCACACATGCTATGCTGCTTTCTTGGCCTCTTGGCCCCACAAGATGTTGCGCTATTCACACTAGCTTTGAAAAAGAGGTTTTATTCAAACTGTTGGGTTTATGGGTCCCTTCAACCGTTTATTCACCTACTAAACTTAAGAAAACAAATTGGCAAAATTTAATATTCTTAATTAGGAATATTCAAACCAAGACCAATCTACCACCAAGAGACCAAGTCAAAAACCCTCCTCCAAGTCACCTCCAAAGTCAAATTCAACACTAGTCAAACTTGTCCCAAACTGGTCAATTCTCAGAAATTTTAGACCTGCAACTAGGGCTGAATTTTGGCCTATAACTGTCTCAAAAAAATTCGGCCTTTCTCCACAGAATTATAGTCACACGTGTGAGTTGTCCCTAGGTCAAAGTATAGTCGACTTAGAATTTTCTTCTTCTCTTTTTTGACTTCGTCATTTTTCTCTCCTTTTACTTGGATTTCTCCTCTTCTTCGCTAGGTTCAAATTTATTTTGGTTTTGTGCTTGAATGATCTCTCAAGTAGGTCAAATTTCCCTCTTATATATAGCTATCCAAGAGAACGAATAGGTGTTGCTTGGAGGCCCAGGCCAACTTGTCCAAGACTCCAAGGAGGGCCGACTTGGTCAACTTGTGGACTTACGATTGAACATAACAATTCAAATTTCATTTTCTTACAAATGTCCAAATCATACATGACTCAAATACATTTTATTTTGACTCTATAAGAATGGGGAACATGCTTTGAAAAAATATAATGAATGTATATTAATGATAAAATTTACATTATGAAGACCAACTCTAGTTTCAACTTCAACACTCCCTCTTAACTAGGGAAGTATTCATATTGAGTCAACATGATATTCTCAAGTTGAAATATTCATATAAGAAAGGATCTAGATTGATAAGCATCAATGATGATTACATCATCATAACCATCATTGTCAAACTACCAAGGCCTTGAAAGTACGCTCTATCTCTCCACTAGATCAGAGCACAATGCTAGGAGGCATTAATTTGGACACCACTGCCTCTCAAAGCACATACCCCACCTACACGTTTCGAAGGTATGACCTTCCAAGACCATTTCCTAATCCCAAGGACAAGTTCGTCCTTTGGACCATTCTTTACCACATCCACGTATCCATCTTAGGATGTTAATCCTAATCAACCTGTAATATCCCAAAATCAAGGATTCAACAAGACATCAACTGTATAACGGTTTTGCTGTGATGAATAAGCTTAGAATAGGCATGAGGAACATAAATACATCATATTGAACTACAACATCCACTTTAATTCAGATTTACAATCCAAAGGATGGGGAAAATCAGCAATTTATGCACTAAAAAGCTTAATATCAGAGATTTGCGTAAAAACAGGGGATGGGGACGGTTGGATCTGATAGCTTAGGTCATGAGGGACCTATGCTCCAAATTTCAGCTCAAACTAAGCATTCTAGCTAAGTTAAACAGTTCCTCCTTTCCCGACTAGTCTAGAAAACCCTGATTTCACATGACTTTGCTAAAATAAAATTTCTGAATACTATGAGAGCGTAATTCCCACTAGGGTTGCTATAGAAAGTGATGGAATATGACTGATATATAGCTTATATTGATCAAATAGTAGATAAATAGAGGTTTAACCCCTTTTACACAAGACAAGGACACCCGGCAAGGGTTTTCGGCAATTTACATGTACCAAAAGTAGGACTGCAGAAAATAACGCAGTCTACTGCAACTCTGCATTAAAAATGACTGAATATGACAATATCAGCTCAGATAAATGAGGGGAGCAAAGCTCTAACCCTTATAAGCAAAAAATACATCAATCCTCCAAAGGATTGGCTAAAACATACAAAATGGCAAAAATGCCGGAGTAGCTGGGCAGCTACAACAACGCCGGAACTAGGAATATGTAGAGAAGGCTGAATAAGATAAAAAGATCTGAAGTAAACCTCCTCCAATGGATCTCCAAAGTGGAAGGCTGATCCTTACACTTGAGATCCCACCCTCCAATCAGTCTGCAAAACCCCGCAGCAAATGTAGTATGAAAATAACACAGCTATTGGAGCAAACTGCGCAGTAGGGGCAATAATATGTGTTGGCCTGATGCCAAGATCTGCAAATAAGCTCTCATTTTTCCAAATTGATCCTCCAAAGGCAAGAAAGACTCCCCCTCTGAAAAACAAGCAATGGAAGAGGTGTTGTGGAGTCTCCACGGCAACACCCTACAACACAGTATTATGCTGCTGTAGCAATAACGCTGTCCTGGAGGATGATGCTTCGGTCTCAAGCCAAAATAATGATGGGACAACCTCACTCGAGCAGGCACTCGAAGTCCCCCGGGGCTGAGGGTGATATCTCCGAACAGAGACACTCGGTGCACTAAACAGTGCTGCAGACTAGTTAAACAACCAGCGTGCTCAAGAAGTCGAGATGACCAAATCAATATCATAAACATATGCATGAATGGCAATAGCTCTCCTCCCCTCCATTTATAGAGCAATTGGAGACTCCTCATGGGCCCTTCCTCTAGAAGCTTCCCTCCTACGTTGTCACGTAGTGCTTTCCAACTCATACCCTGCGCTGGTTGACTTGGTCAAACCTCTTTGCAAATATCTCCTCTCACACATGAGGGTGTGAAATTTGGTTCCATGGCTGATCCCTTTTCATACTAGAGAGATTTTATTTATGTTTTCATTATCTTTGGGCCTCTTTACCCAATTATTCATCTCCTAAATGAGTTTAGACAAAATTTAATGTTCCAATTTATTGAAGAAAAATTTGGAACATTACAGTCCTCCCCTCCCAAATGTTGCTTGTCCCCAAGCAACTGCAAGGATAGAACTGAAGAATCTCCACTCAAGGCATGGAGTCTGGAATATAATGAGGAACATCTACCTTATGTGGATCCTCCATCCCCAAGCAATCATCCAAACAAAATGAGCCACCTCCCAATAAGGCAACTCCTGAAAATCTCCTTCCACCTCAAGCTCTGGTAATGAAGGTGGGCTGGAAATCTGAACTTGGCAAGCATCATAGCTTACCCCATGCTGTTCTTCTCTCCACTCATGACAATTGTAGAGTGTATGCTGATCCTGGGCTGCAAAATTGTTGCCCTCCAATGGCAAAGTGAAGAACAATCCTCCAAAGAAGGCTCCTCCAACAATGAAGAACAAGCTGGCCCAAAACAATCCATCCATGAAGAATAGGACATGGTCATCATGGAACATCCTAATGAGAAGTTTGCTGAAGGTTTTACATGATGATACATGATGCAAACAATTTCTCACAAGGATATAGCGCAGTCTCATCCACTGCAACTTCAGAAAATTACATGGCAAGCAATGTCCATGATTCATCACATCTACTAAAGGATAGTAAATGGCTGAATGTAACAACAATAATACATGGTCAAGCACTTGCCCATGGCTGTACAATGGATGAATATCAATCTTATGGCCCACCTCAAAAGAGAACAAATATTTGGCTATGGTGGCCATCTCTCCTCTCATGCTCCCCTTAGAACATGTAGTGCAGAAATTGTGAGAATTGTTCCCACTCACGGACACATCCAACTCATGTGTCTCCCTCATAATCAAGCCTCCCATACAAATCTGATCTATATCAGCAAATGGAGACATGATTAGCAGCAAAAGGAAGAAAATGCTGAAGGTTAGAAGTGATGCAAGAGAGTACCAACAACGTTCCCAGTAGTGACACCGTAGTTTTGCAAGTTGCTTCTTGATAAAAGTACATGGCAAAATGTTTCTTTTTACATGGTTAATCATGCATGTCAGCAACTGAACATACATGTGGTGATAAAACATTTGCCCAAGGCCACAAAAGAGATGGTTGCCTCCATCATGTAGATTGGCCCAATACAATTCATGGAGCAATTTGACGAGCTTGCTCTCTTGTGAAGCAATGCACTACATAAGAATGGTAAGAGTGTGCAAATCAATGAACGTATAAACAAGCTTCTCACCATATGCTAGAAGTAAGATGGTACATGGGTCCATGCATGAGTCCTTCATAGTGTTTTGGCATGCTATGAAGAAGAATGAACCATGTGCTGCAAAAAGATAATCCTCCTTATGCTTGAAAACCCAAGTCAAGAAGAATATGCCATAGATGTCTCTATCATCATTACCTCCTCTTTGTTCATCAAGTGCAACAAATATGAAGTGACCCTGGGACCTATGGGTTATGGATCCACCATATCTCTGCTGGGCACACTTCATCCATAAGTCTTTACTCCAAGGTGACAATGCTGTGAGCTTATGCAAATAAGCTCCTATCAGTACACAACTATGTTCTTTGACATGCTCCTTGTCAAATATTCTTCCAATAATGCTGCAACAAATGTGGAATACTTCCCAAGATGGAAGTGCTTCCCAATCATCATCAAAGACCAAGGAGATAGTGCCATCCCCTCCTTCTGCAACATCATACAAAGTGTGAGAGCAAATCTGCCCTTGCTCTCCCAAGCAAAACAACAAAGTATTTTGCTGCCTCCTCATACAACTCATGTGATGAAGACACATCAACATCATGCATCCATTCTCTATGCTGCTCAATGATGCAAGTATCTTGCCATCTTTTCCCCATCCTCCCATTCTTAGGAAGAGTGTTTTCCAAGTGATGGCCAAACTCTTTCAAGAGTAACCAGTGCAGCCAAGCCTCCTACTGCCCGGTATCATAGATCTGGAAGTAGCCTCCTAGTTCCTTGCTCATCAACCACGTCCACTCAATCACCTGTGGATGCCTCCTTCTTCTCCTCATCCTGGTACTCCTCCCATGAGGGCTACCATCCTCCCAAATCAAACTCCTGTCTTTGCACTTTATGGGATTGTGAAATGTAAGCTTCTCAAGGATCAATGAGACCCTATCAAGAATCAAATAGGTAGTAGGCAAAAACCTCCCATCATGATGTGTATGGCTCAAGGGATGTCCAACACAAGCATGAGAGATGTTATCCATCCTAAGATGTCCTCCATCTTCTATCTGCTCTTGTGAGAAGGGAAGAAAAGCATTGCATTCCATGGTGTGTCGAAGTGCATCTCCAATGAGATCTCTCCTTGAGACCTCCCTTTCATCCATAGTCTTCCAAAACCAATGAGGTCTTGGATCTGAAAGTAGAAGTTTCTCTTTGAGCTGAGAGGAGCTCATTGAGAAAGTGTCATCTTGAAGGGAGAAAAGGTTTCTTACTCCAAGATGTCTACCATCAATCTTCAAGGCTTCAAACCCCAACCTCCAATGTGATGTACAATCCAACAATGGCTCATGAGAATGATGGTTTGATTCCTTCTTGAGTGTTTCCATGTTGCACAGCGCAGTGCAACCAAGCTGCTCTATAGTAGCAATGAGATTTGACTCTTGGTCATGCAAAAGTAAATCCCCACATTGATCAAAAGAATTTGCTGCAACAATGGAATGTGGAAATATTTTCATACCTTGATGTGCATTTGGAACTTCTTGTAGGGCTACAAGAGTCCCTTTCTCATAAGTGTTGGCTGCCCCAACTGTTGATGCATGTGGCTGCTCCTCCATGAGTGGGACAGCGTTATCACAAGCCTCCTCAAGAGGTGATGTGATCTCTTCTTTCTTTGTTCTTTCTTCATCAAAGGTTTGGATCAAAATTTGAGTGAACTCTGCAAAAGTCTTCACCCTTGCATGGCTCAAGTGGCTGCACCACCAATCATAGGCTTCACCCTCCAAATGTAGCGCTGAGATTTCAACAGCTTCTTTACCTGCTACAAGATGTAGTAGGAAAAATGCCTCCAACTTTCTCACCCAAGTTCTTGCATTAGATGACCCATCAAAGGTAGACAACAAAAATCTATTGCCTTTGATTTCTTTTCTGCTACATGGCCTCTTCTCTTCCTTCAGCTGGATGAAATGAGGAAAATCTAGAGTCTCCCTGAAGGCTCTAGGTTGAGATCTATACTCAACAAGGTAATCACTGAGAATCTGATGATCCAAATATCTTCCATGCTCAATATCTTCTTCTTGATGAGAATAGGAAGCGCATGGTACTTCCTCTTCTTTTTCTTCAATCTTCTTGACCTCCTCAAAGGTGGATGCATTTTCTTTGGATCTGAAAATAGATGAGAATAAACTTATCTTTTTCAATGTTATGATCTTCTTGGGCTTAGACTCACAGGGATCAGTGGATCCCTCATACATGGGAAAAGGTGACCTCCCAGTGGTATGCTGCAACTTTGAACTCTGCGTGCTAGATCCCCCATTGTTCCATTCACTTTCATCCTGCCTGAGCTGACAGTAATCTTTGAAAGGCAAAGCTGCTCTGAAGTCTTCCCCCATGGACTGCCATTTACGGAAATAGTCTCCAAAGGGTATATGATCATGCTACCTCCCTTTCTCACTCGGTATTGGAGGTAAGAATGTAGGCATTGTGATCCTGGTTGGCCTACTGAAGGCTGGTGAATGCGGGTCACACTGTTGTGAGATCCCCATATTTGTCACCTCTACGGCCTCTGGTGGGTAAGATTCTGCCTACCCTCTTTGTTCATAGAAAAATGTCCCCACGGTTTCTCTTCCAGCGTCGTAGATAACTAGCTCCACAGGCTGAGCCAAAACTATGCTCTGATACCACTGTAATATCCCAAAATCAAGGATTCAACAAGACATCAACTGTATAACGGTCTTGCTGTGATGAATAAGCTTAGAATAGGTGTGAGGAACATAAATACATCATATTGAACTACAACATCCACTTTAATTCAGATTTACAATTCAAAGGATGGGGAAAATCAGCAATTTATGCACTAAAAAGCTTAATATCAGAGATTTGCGTAAAAACATGGGATGGGGATGGTTGGATCTAATAGATTAGGTCATGAGGGACCTATGCTCCGAATTTCAGCTCAAACTAAGCAATCTAGCTAAGTTAAATAGTTCCTCCTTTCCCGACTAGTCTAGAAAACCTTGATTTCCCATGACTTTGCTAAACAAAAATTTCTGAATACTATGAGAGCATAATTCCCACTAGGGTTGCTACAGAAAGTGATGGAATATGACTGATATATAGCTCATATTGATCAAATAGTAGATAAATAGAGGTTTAACCCCTTTTACACAAGACAAGGACACCCGACAAGGGTTTTCGGCAATTTACATGTACCAAAAGTAGGACTGCAGAAAATAACGTAGTATACTGCAACTCTGCATTAAACATGACTGAATATGACAATATCAGCTCAAATAAATGAGGGGAGCAAAGATCTAACCCTTATAAGCAAAAATACATCAATCCTCCAAAGGATTGGCTAAAACATACAAAATGGCAAAAATGCCGGAGTAGCTGGGCAGCTACGGCAACTCCGGAACTAGGAATATGTAGAGAAGGCTGAATAAGATAAAAAGATATGAAGTAAACCTCCTCCAATGGATCTCCAAAGTGGAAGGCTGATCCTTACACTTAAGATCCCACCCTCCAATCAGTCTGCAAAACCCTGCAGCAAATGCACTATGAAAATAATGCAGCTATTGGAGCAAATTGCGCAGTAGGGGCAAGAATATGTGTTGGCCTGATGCCAATATCTGCAAATAAGCTCTCAAGCTTCCACACTGATCCTCCAAAGGCAAGAAAGACTCCCCCTCTGAAAAACAAGCAATGGAAGAGGTGTTGTGGAGTCGCCACGGCAACACCCTACAACATAGTATTATGCTGCTGCAGCAATAACGCTGTCCTGGAGGATGATGCATCGGTCTCGAGCCAAAATAATGATGGGACAACCTCACCCGAGCAGGCACTCGAAGTCCCCCGGGGCTAAGAGTGAGATCTCCGAACGGAGACACTCAGTGCACTAAACAGTGCTGCAGACTAGTTAAACAACCAGCGTGCTCAAGAAGTCGAGATGACCAACTCAATATCATAAACATATGCATGAATGGCAATAGCTCTCCACCCCTCCATTTATATAGCAATTGGAGACTCCTCATGGGCCCTTCCTCCAGAAGCTTCCCTTCCTCTAGAAGCTTCCCTCCTACGTTGTCATGTAGTGATTTCCAACTCATACCCTGCGCTGGTTGACTTGGTCAAACCTCTTTGCAAATATCTCCTCTCACACATGAGGGTGTGAAATCAGGTTCCATGGCTGATCCCTTTTCATACTAGAGGGATTTTATTTATGTTTTCATTATCTTTGGGCCTCTTTATCCAATTATTCATCTCCTAAATGAGTTTAGACAAAATTTAATGTTCCAATTTATTGAAGAAAAATTTGGAACATTACACAACCACATAACATGACTCAAGAATGTTCGTCCCTGATGCTTATCCAATCCACCATTCTCCCTACCAATGTTCATGCACTAGACTTACGACAGTTAGTCCTGGAGATAACAAATGACTCGTGGAGAACACAGTGTCCATCCTCACTCCCTCTCAATCAAGGAGGAGATATCCACAAGTCTAAGCTTGTCTAAAAAATACTCATCCTTTTCCATGAAAAGAAACTTCATCAATGCATCGGCTACCTGTTCATCAGTGGAGATATACTTGTAGCTTATTGAATCCATTATGTCACGAATCATAATGTGCTTCGACCTTCCTGGTTCTCTGACAATCTTCAAATAGCTTTGACCAATACAAGATATCATAACTGAATCCAACACGTTATCAGAAAGACCATCAAACATTTTGAGGAGCCACACTGCTTCATATCTGATCTTCCATATCTACTTTCTTTATAATGCCATAGAATGCTTTCCCAAGTGGAATCAACTGTCAATAGCATCCCTACTTATCATCAGCACTGTTAAACCCAATCAGCATGTCCTTGATTTTCATAGACCCAATCAGCTATTGGTATAATATTTCTTGCTAATTATCATTTGTCATAGATGTATAATATGTCAACTGACCATCTATAAAATCTTGGTCACAAGTTCTTCTTAGTTTTCCTGCCATACTTTGAGTAGTAGTGTATCCATTTCAACTTTCTTTGAAGATCTAACTGAAGAGTTCTTGAATCATCCAAAGTACGAGGTTTTCTTCAAGTGACTCTATCTTTCAAGAATCGGGAATAATCTGAGCTAAATGAAAATCTTCCTTTTATTGAGAGGAACTTTTCAAGACTTGCTTCCATGCTGCCATTTAGAGCTAAGTTTTGGCTTCTTTGAAGTTTGATGTGTACTTCAAATTGCATACTTCTCCTGTAGAATATGTTTTTCCATGATCTTCTATAAGAAAAGCCTACTTCCTGAAATATTTTGCTCTAGCCATTGTAGAGACACAGGTTCATCCCTTGATGCATAAGTTTGAACTGGAATTTGAGATGAATATTCCATCTGGATGGAAGAATCTTTAGCATGTTGCAAGCTGGATGTTGACTACCATTGAAATACATCTTGACTATTCTGATGGTTTCCTGACTGTCATGTTGTTAGCTTCCTTTGGAGAGAAATGTTAGCTTCCTTTGAATCTTCATAATGAAAGCTTGTAGACATGAATCTATCTATATATTATCTGCAAATGTAGCTGAGTGTTTCTTCTAAAGTTCTATGATGCTTTCTATGTAGACAATTGTCAAGGAGACTCCTCTTTTTGCTTAAGTGAGTTGATTCTTTATTGTAGATGACTATAAGCTCTCTCTTAATTTCAATTTCCTTGAAAAGACTTAATTTACGAATCCCAATAGACTTCTATGTTGTCCCCATAATTGCCTTTCCAATAACAAATACTATTTCATCTGCCATCTAAGAAATAGAAAACTTGACTGCAAACCTGGTGCAAAGATAAATTGTAGAGCTATGTACACCTGCCATAATCTTCATTAATGCTAGTAGTAAAGATCCTTCTTGTCCTCGACTTTGGGTTTCTTTGGAGCTTCTTCATCTTCAGCTGTTAATGCTTCATTTTTATCCTTCCTCTTATTTCTATAATTGTTTTTGGAGTTCTTGGGACAATTCCTCTTGATGTGTCCATATTTATGGCAACCAAAGCATTGAAATTTGGACATATCCTTGTCTTTATAATACTTGTTTCCAGTGTCCACTGTTTTTGTGTTGAGGTCCAAACTTTCCAGTTTGATATGGCTACAAAAGCTGGAGAATTCTCATTATTCAAGTCAGTGTCAACTTTAGCCTTCAACCTTGTTTCTTCTAGATCACATAGAGTCGATAGTTCATCAAAAGTTGGAGTGTATTTTCTTGCATAGATACCTCTTGCAAAACCATCCCAAGCTAGAGGTAGGGCATTGATTACAGAAGTGATTAACTTAGAGTCAGATATGGTTTTTCCAAGTCCTTGAAGTTGATCTTTTGTTTTTGATATTCTCATAAAGTATGAAGCTACGTCTTCTTCTTTTAACATTCTTGTTCCATAGAGTTGATTCCTTGGAGAGATCTTTTGGCTGGTTGTGTTGATATAGTAAAATTTGACCAATTTATCATAGACTTTCTCGGATGTAATCAGATCTGAAACAAAAGAAATGAGATGATCCTTGATGGATTCAAAAAGAATCCTTTGAGCTCTAATTTCTCCCTTATTGTATTTGACTACTTCTTTGGCGTTGTTCTTGTTTGGTACTGGAACTTTGCCTTCAACAAATTGCATGACTTCATTTTCTTTGAGGACTAAATCAATCGTCTTTTTTCAAGCCTTGAAATTTGATGCTCTATCAAGCTTATTCCCTTCCTTGCAAATAGATTCCATTTTAATGGGAGAATTGGACATGGAGAATAGAAGAGTACTTACTTGTGAGTGAGAGAGAAAACTACTAAAAGAATATCTTCAAGAATGGATGAGAGCTTGTTAATTTTGGACAACTAGGTCCAAACTCCATGTTGTGATGCTCAGATGAAGATGCCAATATTTTTATTGGACTCCTCTTTCGGAGAGGCGCAAGATCGATCTAAAGATCATCTTGATCCGATGAGCAGATCATTTATTTTGAATTTATTCAAAATATGTGCTGGTCGGCCTGAAATGAAATGTAGGTTTGAAGTCCCAGCAGTTGTGTCACAGACCCTCATTGATGGATATAAATTGGTCAACGTTGGAGAACATTTTCACTCATCCATCACATCACATCTTCTCTCCTCATCTAATTGGTTCTATCATCTATTGGAGTCTCTTCATCACTCACACGTGGGAAAAAGCAGCAACTAGGGTTTCAAACTGTCCAGGGTTTCCAATGCAGAAATTGACCAGCATTGACTTTGCTCAATGTTTGGTCAAACTGACCCGAAACTCTCGCAAAACTTCGATCTCATCAATCTGCATTTTTTGGCACAAATACTGAGGCTGGACGTTGACTTTGACTTGGATGCATTGACTTTTCTGCTGTTGCTGTTTGCGTTGACCATTGACTGTGACAGCGTTGAATTTTGGAGTTGACTGATCTAGCTTTCCTAGAGGGTTGTGTGACACTTTTAGTTGGTTGACGGTATTGAGACTGTGCTGGTTGAAGCATCCTGTTGACTGCCGTAACGCACCAACACACATATATTTTGGCTTGTCTTCTGTCGATCTACTGGTATGTTCTATCATCATTTTACTTTCTTGTTTATCTGATTGCTGACTGATATTGGGATAAAAAGTAAAGTTGCATCAAGCATAGAACATCTACAAAAATTTACATGGTATCAGAGCTGAGGTGAAGACAAAGCCCTAGTTTGTAGCAATCACCGAAGAAGAGCATGGGTTCCTCAAACTACAATGGCTTTAAAGCTAATGAAAAATTGACTGGGAAGGAAGACTTCCATGCCTGAAAGATGACACTGGATCTTAATTTGGAAGGACCAAGATGTCATGGACTATGTGCAGGGTAAAATCCAAGAGCCTCCATCCACTGCAACTGCTACCGCGAAAACAAAGTACAAGAAGGGGGAAATCAAAGCAAAGTTGATGATCAGAGACTCCATTCATAAGAGTCTGGTTTCCTACATCTTTGAGTTGGGCACATCCAAGGAGATGTATGATAAGTTAGTCAACATGTTCAAGGCCAACAATGCGAATCAAGTCCTGTTCTTCAAGAACCAATTGAAGAATCTGAAGAAAGGTAGGGATGAGTCTGTTCAATCATATTTTCTGAAGTTGTCCGAAATCAAGAATAATCTTCTGGCTATTGGGGAGACAATAACTGATCGAGAGATGATTCTCACCGCACTTGGAGGTCTCTCATCCGAATGGCATGTATTTAACACTACCATTCTCAATAATAATGTCATACCTGATTTTGATGAAGTACTATCGAGATGCATACAAGAAGAGACAAGGATGAAAGAATATGAAAATGAAGGAAATGTTGCCTACATTGCTTGTGCTAAGAAGAACTTTGGTGGTCCGAGGAACAAAGGAAGAGCAGGGGCCGAAGGAAAGAAAGGCAAATGTTACCCTTGTCATAAGCCCGACCACTATACTAGAGAATGCCCTTTCAAGAAGGATTCTCCTGATGATGATGACAACAACAACAACCGGAGGAATGGCAATCAAAGGAACCATAGGTTCAAAGGGAAGAGGAAGGCCCCCTTTAGCGGAAATGGGCAACCTTTCAAAAGGTCAAGAAATTCTAGGTATGAAGAATCAAATGTTGTTGATAAAAGAAATGAATTCATTCTTGTATCTACCCTCTCTGCTGCATCTCCACCCGACACTATGGATGTTTGGTTGATAGATAGTGGTGCCTCAAGGCACATCACTTGGTTCTAGGAAGCACTTTTTGATATGGTTGAGAAGGATGTTAATCTGAAAATTATCCTTGGAGATAATGCCACATATCCCGTGAAAGAGATAGGGACTGTGACCCTCCACTTGTCTCAAGGTCAAGTCCCCCGCTTGCAGAATGTACTATATGTACCTGATTTGAAGAAGAACCTTGTGTCTAGATCGGCCATGGAAGACAAAGGTTTCAATGTGGCATTCGTTGATGGGAAGGTGTGTATCTAGAAGAAGAGTTTCAAGGAAGCTATCATGATTGGGTTTAGAGTTGATACACTTTACCAGGTTGGAGGAAGTCCATTGGGAGCGATGACGTGTGATACTATCCGACAGACTAAACTATGGCATCGAAGGTTTGGATACCTTCACTACAAAGCCCTTCCCGAAGCAAGGAAGGTGGTGACGGGGATGCCTGAGTTCACAAATGATCATGAAGGTGTATGTCAGGGCTATGCCGAAGGAAAGCATACAAGGGGACCTTTCCCCTCAAGTGTCACAAAGACATCTGATGTCTTGCAATTGATACATTCTGATCTGTTTGGTATGCTGCTCGTGACATCCTTGGGAGGATGTTCTTATTATGTGACATTCATAGATGAATTCTCTCGCAAAACCTTGATATACTTCTTGAAGAAGAAGGATGAGGCTTTCATGTGGTTCCGTACCTTCAAATCCTTGGTGGAAGATTTGACAGGGAAGAAGATCAAGATATTGAGGACCGATAATGGCATTGAATATGAGACGAACGAGTTCAAGAACTTTTGCAAAGAAGCTGGCATCAAGAGGGAGACCACAACTGTCTATACTCCTGAGAAGAATGGTGTTGCTGAACGAAAGAACAGGACCATTGTGGAAGCTGCCCGTGCCATGTTATGTGACCAAGGTCTTCTAAAGTTTCTGTGGGGAGAAGCTGCGAACACTGCTATGTACATACAAAAACGATGTCCGCATTCTGCTCTAGACTCCAAAACTCCCAAAGAGGTTTTCTCTAGTAAGAAACCTAACGTCTCACATTTTAGAGTTTTTGGATGTCCTGTTTATTTTCATGTGCCAAAGGAGAAGAGGAGCAAGCTGGATGCTTCTGGAAAGAAGGGAATGTTTGTGGGCTATAGCGAAACTTCGAAGGCCTATAGAGTCTATGTGCCTGGTCAAAAGGAAGTGGAGATATGCCACGATGTTACTTTTGATGAAGATGCTTCCCTGAGAAAAGTAGTCAATCTTCCGAGATCTGAGGAAGAACATGAAGCAAGGCCTGGAAATCAAGAAGAACCGAAGGATGAGACGATGCCCGATGTTGAAGGACCGATGGACCTGATTGATCCACCTCCTTCAATGAGGAAAAGACCATCATGGCTCAGGGACACTCTCGAGGATGCCGAGAATCATACGGCCCTAAGGGGGACATTCCGTGAAAGCAAGAAGCCGAATAGATACCAAGGGAAGCTAGCAGCCATGAGTATTATTGTACAATCTAAGCCTGGATCCTTTGAGGAAGCCGTAAAGCATCAAGTCTGGAAGGATGCTATGCATGAAGAATATGAGTCCATTATGAAGAATGATGTCTGGGATGTGGTTCCAAGACTGGAGGAGAAAGCAGTTGTCACCTCGAAATGGCTCTATAAGATCAAGCATGGATCTAATGGTAGTGCTGAAAAGTTCAAGGCAAGATTCGTTGCCCGTGGATTCTCTCAAAAGGAAGGCATAGACTATGATGACATATTTTCACCTGTGGCCCGATATACCACCATCTGATCTATCATAGCCCTTGCTGCTACGCAAGGATGGAATCTTCATCAGATGGATGTGAAGACCGCATTTCTGCATGTTGCGATAAAGGAAGAGGTGTATGTGGAGCAACCTGCGGGGTTTGGAGGTCAGAAGCAGGACACCCATATCTACGGAGTTGAAAAGAAACCTCTATGGAGTTGGAAAACGAAGCACGAGCTTTGTACGAGAGAGTAGATAGCTACTGATGAGGTTGGGCTTCACTGTCGTGGTAATGTAATCCTAACCTTTACTTCAAGGTTGATAGAGAAAAAGCTACGATGCAGTGCTGTATGTGGATGACCCTCTTCTGACAGTGCGGCCCTCTCATTTGTCGGTGCAGAGAGAGCTGCGTTCCTTGAGTTGAGATGAGACCTAGGGCCCGATCGCTTCACTTCCCCTGGTGAGGCTAAGCGAGAAGACACATCTAAGATTTTCTTCTATTAAGGAAAATATATTGTGAAGCTTCTGGAAAGATTTGGAATGGTGGACTGTAAGTCTGTGTTGACATCGATGAAACTCAACTTTAAGAAGTTGAGTGGGAGCGCTGCTGGGTCCGTGCTAGCAAATCCTACTGAGTATCGTCAACTCGTAGGGGCCCTGATGTTCTTAGTGAACACCCGTCCGGACATATGTTTTGCAGTGAACACTTTGAGTCAACACATGGTTGAGCCTCATCACTTTCACTGGGTTGGTGCCAAGAATCTGTTGAGATATCTTTGGGGCACGATAAACCATGGGCTGAGATACACTGCCGGGAGCGTGACACTCCATGGATATACGGATGCCGATTGGGCTGGTAGTGTGGTGGATCGTAAGAGCACATCGGGATGCTGCTTCACACTTGGTTCTGCTTCGATATCATGGATGAGCAGGAAGCAGAAGTCGGTGACTTTGAGCACCATGGAGGCCAAATACATTGTAGCGAGTATGGCCTGTTGTGAAGCAGTTTGGTTGCGAAAGCTCTTCAGTGAGATGTTCGAGCATGTGCTAGATACCACCGTGATACTCTGTGATAACCAGAGTGGGATTCAGTTGTCCGAGAATCCCGTGTTCCACGATCGATCTAAGCATATTGATATCAAGTACCACTTTATCTGGGATATGGTACAACGAGGCGTCGTAAGGCTCGATCATATAGGAACTGATGAGCAGGTCGCGGATATTCTCAAAAAGCCCCTGGGGAAGGTCAAGTTCCTAACCTTTCGTGAGAATCTTGGAATCATGGAACAACCCTATTCTGAGGGTCCTGTTGTACGATGAGCTCTGGGAGCTCTAGGGGGCTTTGGGATATCTTCTCGGAGCTATAAGCACACACAGGGCTAGGCTTGCCGAACCTTGTGGTGCTTCTACCCCACCGTTATGTTGTTGAGTTAGTTCACCTCTCATGATCTGTGCCCCGTATGCATCCTACCCATTGAGTCCCGGGCTCATGGGAAGTACCTCTCATTTGGCCAGTGAGGTGGGAAAAGTTAGAGACTAGTAGCAAAGACTGATGGACGCATTAGAGATTGTCGTACTCTCTATCTAAGATAGCACGTGTCCAACCACTTGATCTGGGATCAAGTCTAGTGCGGTTTCTGACGTCCTACTGACTTCGGGTCAGATAAACCAACTTTGGGTTGGTATGAGACTCTTTGAGTCCTATAGAGGTTTCAGACCTGTGGGTTGAATTTGTCAGCCGGGAATGATGTCTTTGTGATTGACCCACTTTTGTTCTAAAATAAAGAAGCCAACAAAGCAAGTTACGGTGGGATGACGCACGATGTTTGGATTGCACAGGTGGATGGAGTTCTCCCTAGTTGAGAGGGAGTGTTAATTTTGGACAACTAGGTCTAAACTCCATGTTGTGATGCTCAGATGAAGACGCCAATATTTTTATTGGACTCCTCTTTCGGAGAGGTGCAAGATCGATCTAAAGATCATCTTGATCCGATGAGCAGAACATTTATTTTGAATTTATTCAAAATATGGGTAGGTCGGCATGAAATGAAATGTAGGCTTGAAGCCCCAGCAGTTGTGTCACACACCCTCATTGATGGATATAAATTGGTCAACGTTGGAGAACACTTTCACTCATCCATCACATCACATCCTCTCTCCTCATCTGATTGGTTCGATCATCTATTGAAGTCTCTTCATCACTCACACATGGGCAAAAGCAACAGCTAGGGTTTCAGATTGTCTAGGGTTTCCAGCGCAAAAATTGACCAGTGTTGACTTTGGTCAACGCTTGGTCAAATTGACCCGAAACTCTCCCAAAACTTTGATCTTATCAATTCGCATTTTTTGGCACAAATACCGAGGTTGGGTGTTGACTTTTCTGTTGCTTCTGTTTGCGTTGATCGTTGACTGTGATAGCGTTGACTTTCGTTGACTTTTGCGTTGATCGTTGATTGTGACAGCGTTTACTTTCGTTGACTGGTTCGCTGACCGTATTGAGACTTTGTTGGTTGAAGCATCCTGTTGACCGCCGTAACGCACCAACACACTTATATATTTTGGCTTGTCTTCTGTCGATCTACTAGTATGTTCTGTCAGCATTTTACTTTCTTGTTTATGTGATTACAGACTGATATTGGGATAAAATGTAAAGTTGTATCAAGCATAGAACATCTACAAAAATTTACAGAGCTGCTATCGATGTCTTCAAGAGAGTGATCTTCGAGCCTCCTTTAACTTTGATAGCGAGAGATATCTTCAAATATGCCAACAAATAATGATCTTTCTTCCTTCACCTTAGCTCTGATACCATGTTGAGAAACCAAGTGTAATAGAGATTGATGCTTGATTCCACTTCTTGATAAATACTTGTGAATGTTAGCTGCCTTCTTATTTCTTATTATGTCTTCTTCATCAAGCAATTTTACAACTGTACAAAAAACATAGATAAAAAAGAAACAAGGGACACCAAAATTTAGGCTCCAAGCCAGGGCAAAACGCCACAAGGGGAAAAACCCATCAATGCTTCTCTTATAGAATCATATAAAAATGAAATATCCAAGACCAAGACCAAGACCAATTGCTACCAAGAGGCCAAGTCAAAAACCCTCCTTCAAGTTACCTCCAAAGTCAAAGTCAACGTTGGTCAAACTTGTCTCCATCTGGTCAAATCTCGGAAATTTCGGACCTGCAACTGGCGCTGAATTTTCACCTATAACTATCTCAGAAAAATTCGGTCTTTCTCCACAGAAATTATAGTCACACGTGTGAGTTGCCCCTAGGTCAAAGTTCAATCAACTTAGAATATTCTTCTTGTATTTTTGACTTTGTCTTTTCTCTCTCCTTTGACTCAGATTTCTCCTCTTCTTTGTTAGGTTCAGATATGTTCTTGTTGCGTGCTTGAATGATCTCTCAAGTAGGTCGAATTTCCCTCTTAGATATAGTTGTCTAGGAGGTCAAATAAGTGTCTTGGAGGTCCAAGCCAACCTGTCCAAGGAGGGCTGACTTGGTCAACTTGTGGAGTTACGATTCAACATAAAAATTCAAATTCCATTTTCTTACAAATGTCCAAATGGAACATGACTCAAACACATTTTCTTTTGACTCAATATCTTTTTGACTCTTTTTCAATTCTATAAGCATGAAGAACATGCTTTGACAAAATATAATAAATATAAATATAAATATAATGAATATGTATTATTGATAAAATTTACATTATGAAGATCGACTCTAGTTACAACTTCAACAAAAAAGAGCTCCAAATGCCAAGTGTTGAGGCTATTAAGTGCTGACTGTGATGTAGAAGCCTCTAAAAATCACAATTTGAGGGTTGACTCTCAAATTTCCATCAATATCCCTCTATGATGCCCACAATCCAATTGGGTTACCATGAAGTGTTAATTTTTGTAGCATCAAATGTGTTCTAGCCATGAAATTTGGTGGAGAGGCTATAATACATGAGATCTCCAAATTCCCGAATTCGTTTTTAGAAATTCCACCTAGAGATGACTTAATTAGATTATTAACCTATTTTTTAATGTTTCCTACGTCTAAACTTAGGAAAACTCCTTAATTAATCAAAATTAATTAAGTCAAGGTGAGAATTCTCTAGAAACTCACACGGATTGATCCAGAAATGATTTGAGCCATCGATTAAGGTTTAATCTTGGTCATTGGAGTCCCAACAGGAAGACATAAGAATGGATCGATGTGTTGATGTAGAATGCACCAAAGTCACTTGGAGAATTTGATTTTCCAGAGTAGCAATAGTCAGTTGCCGGAGAGTTTGAGCTTTAGTGAGGTAGCAAAGATAGTGAGGGGAAGGAATAGTGTTTTGGAGGAAGTTTTCCAGATCCGGAGAGGCAGCAGCAAGAAGGCCGAGTTATTCCCAGTGAAGCATCGCAAAGGACTACGCAGTTCCTTCAGAAAGGCAATTTGATTTAGCCGAGGAAAAATTCGTTATTAGTTCCAGAGGTTGGGCAGAGGGTACAGAGTGTCGGAGAGGCGATTTCCTTAGCAAAGACATGCATGACGACTTCATCAGAGGAAAATTCGAGCCACACATGTAGGAGACAGCGCAAAGGAAGCACAAAAGGGCTCATGCTGGGGTTTGGATGACCAATTTTTTGAAGGGAAGTTGTGTCGGGATTGTTTGTGGAAGAAAGGTAATTCCCTTAGACAATTTTGCCCAGATTATCTTGCTTTTTTGATTGCCAATTGGGAATCCATAGATTGTACTCAGATTTTCACTACTGCATAATAACAAAATCCCTCATCGCTGCACCGTTTTTCCCAAGTTGGGTTTTTCTAGGGACATTTGTCCAAAAATAATGGTGTTAATTTATGTGTGTGTGCTAGTATTTTCTCAGTTTTTAGCGCTATTTTATTTCCGCATAATTTTATTTGTGAAGGTTGCAGTGTGTTTATTTCGATGTTGTCGTAGCAATAAACTGAATAATTAATTTATCAGTTAGAAGAAATAATACTAGTTGCTACAACAGGATTTCAACAGTAAGTTGAAATTTTCACATGGTATTAGAGCATGATTGATCAGCTGGGAAGCTTAGAAGCAAAGGAAGGAATTTCACTATTTAGTGAGAGCAGCAAGCCGAAATTCCTAGATGCAACGCAGTCCATTGCCAGGCAAGCCGATTTGCTTGGGGAAGTTCGATTTTTCAGTGTAGTGAGGCAGAAAAATTAGACTTTCCAGTTTCAGTGATTCCAACAGGCATATGGAGTAGCTCATATTTTTATTGAGCATATTTTTGGTTGGACGCAAAGGGTTTTGCAGCAGTTTTCTAGAGCAAAGCCAACGTCGGGTGGAAGAGAAAATTACACACATAGTAGAGGGAAAATTTCTCTTAGGGAACTTCAAGTCTCAGAAGTTCGATTTTTCTAGGAAGATTAGCAGTAGCAGCTAGAATATCTACGCATTCCAAAAATGAGTGCGAGTAGCAAAGTAACAATCGAGCAGAAGGAAAGAAAGTTTTTTCGATAGTTTTTGAGATGGCCACAACAGGGCTTAAAGATTAGGATAGGTTGGACGAATCATCCAACTATGTCATCTAGAAGGCCAGGATGCCCTTCCTTCTAGATGAATATGGCCTGAAAGCCTACACAGATAATGTCGTGGAAGTTCTTTAAGATGCAGACCAGCTCAAGGAATATAGGAAGGAAATGGCGCAGGTGAAGCAATTGATCCTAGATGAAGTCTGGGACCAAATTGTCTCACATATAGTGGCCAAGCGAATGACCAAAGAAATGTGGGATGCTCTATGCACGCTATACCAGGGTACTTCCGAGTAGCGGAAGATGTTCTTGGAGGAGAAGCTGAGATGCATCAGGATGCAGAAGGGGGAAGGCATAAATCCCTTCCTCACCAGGATTCAGGAGGTCCGAGACCAGCTTGTAGTTGTTGGGGCAATGCTGCAACCATAAGAGCTAGTGCGATTGACACTCAACAATGTCTGAGAGGATTGGCAGGTCTTTGTCCAAAGTATATTGGGTAGATACACATTACCAAGATGGGATAGAATGTGGGCCGATTTGCAGCAGGAAGAGTTGAGGCGAGCTCTATTATAGAGCTCCATCAGTGGCAGCAATATCAGCGGATCGAAGGTGGTGAAGGAAGAGGAGAATGTGGCCCTCACATCAAAGGGTCCCATTCAGGGGTAGGGGTAGCAGAAGAAGAAGAAAAAGGACCTATCTAAGGTCAAGTGCTTTAGGTGTGGCGAGTTTGGCCACTATAGTACCCATTTTCCTCTCAGAAAGAAGGACAAGCAGGACTAGCAATTAGCGTCTGCTGAGATTGAAAAGTTGTCTTCCAGGTTGGAAGAAGAGTTTGCCATGATTGCCCACATACCTCCAGGGGTGAGGTGGGGTTATTTGGAGTTGTAGCCCTATAGAGCTATAGACGGGAAGGATCCTTGAGGATTTCACCTCTTGGATCAGTACGTGGCTACAAGGGCCCACAGTATTCAGTAGTAGGATGGATCAGTGGCAGTTGATACAGTCAGATGCCAAAGTGACAATTGCAGAGACTAGTAGCAGTCAGATGCCGAGGAGCGCAGTGTAGAGTCAGTAGCAGCACAAAGTCTTCAGTGACAGTGTGGAGGCTAGAAGCAGTCAGAGTATCGGGTGACATATGCATCATACTGATCACAGATGATTCAATATTTTGGATGTTTTTTCAGTTGCAGATGTTGAAATAGCAACAACAACAGAGTTGCACTGCAAATAAAGTGTTGACAGCAGTTCAGCATGGTCAGGAACATCACAAATGCAGCATATATCAGAGTTGCATAGTGGTTGGTGGGCAGTATGGCCAAACATCAGCAGCGTGACAGGAGGTCATGCAGAGAGAGGGAGTGTTAGTTTTTGTAGCATAATATGTGATCTAGCCACGAAATTGGGTGGAGTGGCTAGAATACATGAGATCTCCAAAACTTAGAAATTGTTTCTATAAATTCCACATAGAGATGAATTAATTAGATTATTAACCTATTTTTTAATGTTTCCTAAGTCTAAACTGAGGAAAACTGGTTAATTAATCAGAATTAGGTGAGAATTCTCTAGAAACTCACACGGATCGATCCAGAAATGATCTGAGCCATCGATTAAGATTTAATCTTGGCCGTTGGAGTCCCAATAGGAAGACATAAGAAGGGATCAATGTGGTGATGGAGAATGCACCAAAGTCACTTGGAGAATTCGATTTTCCAGAGTAGTAGTAGTCAGTTGCCGGAGAGTTAGAGCTTTAGTGAGGCAACAGAGAGAGTGAGGGGCATGGACATTGATCCAGAGGAAGTTTTCCAGATCCGGAGAAGCAAGCCCCAAAGGGCTGAGTTATTCCTAGTGAGGCAGTGCAGAAGACTGCGCAATTCCTTCAGAAAGGAAATTCAATTTAGCTGAGGAAAAATTCGTTATCAGTTCCAGAGGCTGGGAAAAGGGTACAGAGTGCCAAAGAGGTGATTTCCTCAGCAGAGATAGGAAGAACGACTTCATTAGAGGAAATTTCGAGCCACATGTGTAGGAGACAACACAAAAGGGCTCATGCTGGGGTTTGGATGACCAGTTTTCTGAAGGGAAGTTGTGTCGGGATTGTTTGTGGAAGAAGGGTAATTCCCTTACATAATTTTTCTCAGATTTTCTTGCTATTTGGATTGCCAGTTGGGAATCCATAAATTGTACTCATATTTTCACTGTTGCATAATAACAAAATCCCTCACTGTTGCAACGGTTTTCCCAAGTTGGTTTTTTTCGTGGAAATTTGTCCAAAAATAATGGTGTCAATTTATGTGTATGTGCTAGTATTTTCTCAGTTTCTAGCACTATTTTATTTCCACATAATTTTATTTGTGAAGGTTGTAATGTGTTTATTTTGAGGTTGTTGTACCAATAAACTGAATAATTAATTTATCAGTTAGAAGAAATAATACTAAATGTTGTAATAGGATTTCAGCAGTAAGTTGAAATTTCCACATGAAGTGGTCCCTTGGGTCTCCAATTGCTCATAATGTCCATCTTTTCTCTAATGTTGAGGGCTTCTCAGGTGTTGCTAGCTCTCCCAAGCCTTTGAAGGTGAGACCATCCTCATCTAGGCCCTGGATTAGCTACCATCCCTCATATGCTGCGAAATCCAGCCTGGAGGCATGTTGGGTTCAAGTGTATGATCTTGAAGAATCATCAAATGTAGTGCAAAGTGGCAAAATGTTGTGTGTAGGAGGTGCCCAGAGTCATATATGATGTGCTATTGTTGCTCGGAGGCCCAAGGCTCTCAACGCTTCTCCTGTGGGTGCCAATATACTTCTCTAATGGCCTGGGTACGTATGGGTAAAGTGCCTAGGACATGGGCTGCTGAACCACCTGACAATGACAACACAGAGTTTAGTGAAAAGCAACAAGTCATCAGATACAATAATCATTATTGCATCTAAGTGAACCGAGCTTGAATGTAATGGACTATTTAACACTTCAAATAAGTATTCCCTTACAAAATCAGGGCCTTGAGCTCCCACTGGTATTTCCTCCATAGGTAGGAGTGGCTAAAGGACGAACCTATGAGGTGTTTCTAGCCCCTAAGGAGGAGTAACATTTCCTCAATCCACCCTTCAATTGATAGGTGTCTGTGAATAATGATGGTACAGAGGGGAGAAGCGTTCATGACCAAGTGCCATGGGAAAAGAGACCAACATGATGGGGATCCACATCTTGAGTCTATAGATGTGAGGAGGGAGAAATCGTGGATGCATGAGTTTCTAACTCGGCCTTTTTTTCCACCCGTCTTGTGCGCCTTTTACTTTTGGTTGATTTTTCTTTGTGTAACTGCTCATAGCTCAAAGGGTTAGAGCTTGCTTTGAATGATATTGCAGTTGTATTATCGTTTAATGATGAGGCAGTTCATTTCCCACCGGGGTTGGGACATGTGAGGGTTCCTTTTATGATGTAAAAGAGCAACGTGTGCTCCAAAACCAGGTGATGGCCATACTTGCTAGGCTTTTTCCCACATGCTAATTTGTATATCCTGACCATCTTTTGCATTTTGATATTCTTTTGATTTTTTTTTGTGGCCATGATATGTTCTTTCTATTTCTTTTAGGCGCATCAACCTCCTAGGGCAAATTTTTGTGCCCTACCCAATTATGAGGATGTATGGGTGGCAAATCTCAAAGAACCAATGGCCAGTTGAATCCGAATAATGGATGTGAGATAAGGGTTTGTAATGTATGATGGAAAGTGGTATGGAATAGGGATAGATGGGACTATGTTATCTCAATCAAGGCTTATCGATTAGTGCCCCTGCTATACCCATTAGGCCATTAGGGGAGGTCCCGTTGGACTAGGATCGAAGATTAACCCCCCATTTAAGGTTAGGGAACAAGATCATGGTAAAAAACCCTCCTTCTATTTCACCCCATAATCCATATCAAATACCCAAATACAAACAAGCATAAGCACCCAATTGATAATAAATAAAGTACCTTCTAATTGGAAGCCCACCTTTGTCGATATATTCTTTCCAAATGGGTGAGAAGCATATGGCTGATGCAGGTAGTGGATATATAATGGCACGTCATTAGCTAGTAGTGGTTGTTAAGGCTGTTGGTTGGTTGACTAGGTGTGAAGAATAGGAGAAAAATTTTCTCCCATAGGGTTACCCATTTTGGTGGGTGACAGAGACAGTTGTTGGAAATTGAGTAGACAATGCAAAAGTTCGTAGACCCTGACAGAGTTGTTGGAAAGCCTCTCGATTATTTGGGGTAGGCAGGTCATCTAATATATGTAGCATATCTTTCCTCAATCTGCCAGTTGCATTTGATGAGACTATATTCAACATTGGATATTTTTGTATAGCATCTAAAAATGCTTCAAATTTGTCAAGCTTTTATATATATGATTTTCCAGAATTTATGTGGTCAATATATTCTCTCCACAGGGTGGGTGTTGGTGTGTCCTATTCATAAATTTCAATTCCTAAGAGTTCTATAAGCAAATGAATAGTTGTATTTTTTGCAACATTTGTTGAGCCTTTAAGCAAAAGAACACAAATTCCAGTGTTTTTCAGTGAACTATTAAGCTTCCCTTCTATCCAAGCTTTCACCTCAACTACCTTTTTCTCATTATCAAAAAAATTTATCAGCGTCCTGGATATGTATTTGTCAACCCACAAGACTATTTCAGCAATCTCAGCAGTTTGTGATCTTTGATTTCAGTTTTCCTTTTTGGCTAGTGATGAAAGAGATTTCAACCTCTCTTCTTCAACTCGATTAGATGCATGAATAGCCAATGCAACCAAGGCAGCCTTTTGAAGAAGATAAACAAATATGCATAACGAGCAAGAGCTATAGAGCGCATGGACTAGGAAAGGTTGGTTGCAAGGGATTTCCAGCAATAGGCGTACCATCTTCTTTGTCATCGTGGACTAAAATTATTGTGTCTAGTGGGTATCCTAGCAACATTGTAGCTTCCTCCACAGTTTCATCTAAGTTTTCTGAATAGATACCAACATGATCTCCAGTCTCATACATAAGACCAATGTTTGTGATATAAAATTCCAAATGGATGCAAGAACAGGCAGACAATGGTTTATGAAGTTTTTTTTCGAACGGCTACATTTGCTCGGCGAGGATGATTTTCCATGGACCCATGTTGCTCCCGATTTTCCCAAAAAACGTCATTTAGGGCCTCAAAACGGCTCCGGAAGTTCAGGACTGGAAAAATTTCTAAAAATAGTAAGTTGTGCTGAAATTAAAAAACTGAAAGAATTGATGGTGTGGGTCCAAATGGAATAGGTGGGTGGCCACTGATATCCACCTGGATCATTCCTCCCTCCTTAGGAAGCAATGGTCTCCATTGTGTTAAGTTCATCCATGAGAGGCAAATTCTGCTGAACTTGGTATTGGATTTGTCCAAGATGTCGCGAACCTGTTGGCGAACGTGCTGGATGCGTTCAATAAATTTCGTTTCCTGAGACAATACATGTGAGGATTCTGTCTGTGTAGTCACATGAGGTATGGCGACATCAGGCGGTGGTGCGCCGGGAGACAAATCAATAGAGTGCTTGTCCTGACAGTGTAGAAGAACCCCTGTGGGTGAGGAGAAAATGTCCTCGTATTCCTCCATGCTGTTTTCCAAATGCTGCCGCCGTGTAGGGGAGTCGTACTTCGAGGTTGTGACCACAATCTTCTTCTTTCCTTGTGGGCGAATGGTAATGCAAATAAAATTCCTGGTTTTGGAAACAATCTTACTGCGTTGTTTTGCAGTAGTCAAAGAGTTTGCAGGAGGTGGTATCATCTTCAGTATCCTATACAAGTTATTTCCCAAAGTAATAATAACAGCACGAGGCCTAGACTCATACACAGCATGTCGCCTCCACAAGTATGGTTGCCCTATAATACATCCGCTACATTAAGAGGAGCAACATCACACAATACTTCATCTGTGAATGGCTTGATGTTGTACGGAAGGCGGCACTAGTGGAAGACTCGGAGATCTCTCCCTAGGTGAAGCCACCCAATGGTATAGGCTGTGGGTGTGCTATGGTCGATAGGCCGAGCCACTTCACGACCTTTGCTGAAATGAGGTTCTTTTGGCCTTCGCTATCGACAAGAAATTGCAGTGGAGAACCCTTCACCCACATCTACGAATGAAAGAGGCACTCCCCCTCCTCTAGATCCTTGGGATCCTCCCTCTGGAGCTTGGTGGTGGCAACAATGGCATTGGGGTCCCCATCAATGATCTGCTTCCCTTTTTCATCTCCCTTGTCAGGTTCTGGCTCAGGATCAGAACATGCATCTGATTCGGCTGCCTTCAGTTCAACCACCAGCAACTGTTTGGCCCGGCACTCATTTGTGCTGTGAGTGGGGATGTTATGAAATTCACACCACTTCCTCGTGTCCTTATTTGGATTTGTGGTGGTGTTTTGAGTTGCCCCGCTTTGGCTCTGCCCCTTGTTCTGTGGTTCGAGGGCGCCTTTCCCTGGCTTCAGATTCGCAGATCCAAAGTCTCGCTTCTTCTGCTTAAATTTATGCTCGATCTTGGCAACATAACGATATGCAGTGCCAAGCAAGGTGATGTCGAGGAATTCCATTTCCTCCTTAATATGTCTATGCAGATAGTTGTGGTACTTGAGCACCAAATGTCTCTCCGAATCTTTAATACCCAACTTTGTGCACAGGGTATGGAACAAATTAGTCAGTTCGTGCACATCTTGATCCCTTTGCTGCCGCAGCGTGATCCATTGGATGTACTTGTCCTCATAGATCCCCACAGGGTAATATTGTTCCTTGATGCCGTCTCGAAACGAATTCCAAGTGGGTGTGGCCGAGAACAAAGAGGGTTCCCTTCTATCCTTTTGCTCACAGTAGGTTTCCCACCAGTCTTTGACATGGGTGGCGGCTTTAAGGAGTGGAAAAATAATCTTTTCTCGGTCGGAGAAATCATGGACCGAGAAATACCCTTCTAGCTAATTCAACCATCTATCTACGGCGTCTGCATCTATCTGGCCTTAAATACAGGAATGTCAAAGTTTACCTATACGTTGAAGGGAGTGGCGCCTCTAGAGTGGTTGTTGGATGCAGATGCGCCGTAGGTGGGCAGCCGTTGAGGGATATGAGCAAAGTTATCCATCATCACGTTCCTTTGTTTCTCGAGGGCCTCCTCGAGCAATATTTTGGTAGGATATCTTGCACTCTCTGTTAATCCAAGTTGTCATTGATGGCAATAGGTTGATGAATAAGCCTAACAATGAAGATGACCTTGGAGATAGAATTTTTTACTCTCTGCACATAAATATTCAAGGTCAGTTATAAAGAAAAAATATTTTTTTCACCTTGGAGGAAGCCTATCCCAATGAGTCCTAGACCATCTAAAAGAATATTTTTTTGTCTTTCTAATGAGCCTTTACTTTCCTGAAACTCCCAACGATTGATGAGATATGGAATTTTTTAAGTGAAGAAAAATTAACCACAACTATGAGCCGAACTATTCTTGTCCTTCATGTCGGCCTATTTGCAGAGACGTGTCCTTTCATTTTGTTGTGCGAAAATCACTATTTATTAAATTTTTCAAGCTCATTCTTTACCAAGGAATTCGGTCACACATCTACAGGAAAGTGTAGAGTAAGTTCACATCTTGTGAACCAAAAAAAAAAACAAAGAGGAGAACAACGATTCTACTTGGGCTTGAAGTTATTTAATCCATAAAATCCTGTTAAGACTTTCGGACTTATCACAGTGGATTCATTACAGTGTTGTGACCTCCTGTGGCACGGACTTATAAAAATCCAATCTGTGGTAAAGGAGCTCGGACCCTCTTCAACAGCAACAGTATTATCTTCGGACTGTATACATATCCCAATTCTGTTTTTAGAAAATTGTGGGCCTAATCTGTGGGTTAAATTCTATTGTATAGACCTGGTAAGCAGTGCTGCAGTCTTACCTTCAAAAGGTTCGGACTATCACTCAAAACTCATGACCTGTTGCAGCGTTAGGAGCTCGGATCAGTACCTACAGACTTCGGATCAGTGGACCTCAAGCTTGGTACTATTGCATATATACAGAGCCTCGGATTTGTGTATTCTTATTTGTGAAACTGTGGCTTGATACTCATTACAACAGCTCAGATTTATTCTTGTGGTGGCTCAACTTCTTCGGATTGTTATAACTTGCAATCACCTTGAATCTGAACAAAGTATTGTGAACAACTGGTGGAGGGTTATACAAGTTAAGAATGTGAAAGGTCTTGAATAGTGAGTCTTGGAGCATATTTGGACAGTGAAGGCATTGACAGTTCTTTGAAGGTAGTCCTAGAGGCTGGTGTAGACATTCCCAAAGAAGAACATTTGAAGATCCTTGAAGCAGGAGTAACTTGAAGAGAGTTGTTTGGAAGACCTGGTGCAAAACTTGAGTAGATTAGTGAAAACACCTTTGAAGAATTATTGAAGTCATCTAAAGACACTTGTAGAGCCTGATCTTGAGACACCATTGGAAACCATGATGCAGTGACTTGGAGGATTTGGCTGGGTATCATAGATCTTGTTGAAGACACTTATGTAAGTACATCTCACATTTTCTCTCTAAAGATTTATGAAGGATTGGTGTCCTTGGAGTAGAAGCTCCTAAACACAAGGTTGGTGTGAAGATAAGTGCAGCCACAGAATTGAACTATGTCAAAGTCCAAGTTGGTGCTTGTGACGGTTGGTACTGTTTTCATCAAAGGTTGATGCAACTATCATACACATTGTATACTATTATTAAAAAAAAAGGGATTGAAGTTCTAATTAATCCTTAATATCATTATTACACACCTCCCTGTTTTTAATTGTGAAGAATATAACTGGCAATAATTAACAATTGAAAAGAAATACCAATTCACCCCCCTCTCAGTATTTCCAACAATTGGTTTCAGAGTCATCTTCTTCAATATCAGCCTAACAGCTGGAAGAAGGATTCTTGGGCACAATGAAGAACATGGAAGCAACAGGGAAACTACCTATCTTTGATGGAACGAATTTTGGTTTTTGGAAAAAGAGGATGTCCTACTATCTAATGTCTCTTGGTCTTGAAGTATGGCACTCTGTTCTGGATGGGTACAAAGCTCCTGCAAATCTTCCAACTGATCAAGATGAAAGAAGAGCTTACATTGCTAATGCCAAAGCTTTAAATTCCATCACTAGTGGAATTACCGATTCCGAATTTACGAAAGTCATGAACTGTGACTCAGCCTAAGAAGTATGGGATAAGTTGGTTTCTCTATATGATGGTGACTCCAAAGTCAAGAAGGCAAAGCTTCAAACCTATAGAAGACAATTCGAGAGTCTGAAAATGGATGATGAAGAAGATATTGCATCATATTTCCTTCAAGTAGCTGAAGTGGTTAACTCTCTTAGAGGACTAGGAGAAAATATTGAAGAAAGCACCATTGTTCAAAAAATCTTGAGATCGCTTCCTGACAGATTTGACTCCAAAGTAAGTGCCATAGAAGAAATGAAGGATCTAGACACTCTCAAGATGGATGAACTCCATGGAATTCTCATTGCCTATGAGATGAGGAAAAGGAGTCCAAATTTCAAAGAAGCAGCCTTCAAAGCCTCAAGATCTACAAAAGAAGGAAAAGGATGGAATTACAACAGCAATGAATCTGATACTGAAAATGAATTAGCTCAATTTGTACGAAGACTAAAAAGAGGATCCAAGCTAAAAGGTAAGTATCCTCTTATTTGTTTCAATAGTGGAAGAATAGGTCATTACGCTGCAAAATGTCCCCATAAACATGATAGTGATGATGAAAAGGACTCTAAAAGGATGATGTACAAAAAGAAAGGGTTTAATAAAAAGAACTTCTTCTCCAAACAAGATGAGTCCGATGAAGATGAATTTGTAGTCATAAAAAAGAAATCAACCAGAAATATGCATCATCACAAAGAAAGAGATGATGAATCAGATGAGGAAAGTGATTATGTTGGAAGCAAAGAAACATTATTCATGGCATTTACAAATGATGATGACTCAGAACTGGAAGATGAAAGAAACATGGATAGTTTTTTGATGAATGCCATTGAAGAAAATAAGAATCTACAAAAGAAGATAATTTCTCTCAAAATAGAAAGAGAGGAAGCAAAAAGAAGGGAAGACTTTTTGAACATCAAGTTAAAAGAGAAGGATGATATCTGTGAAAAACGTGAAGCTGAAATAGTGTCCCTAAGAAAGGAATTAGAGCAAATCAAAAGGAGTTGGCAAAGCTCTCTAGCTCTTGACAACATTCTTAACACTCAAAGACCTCAACATGACAAGTCTGGAATTGGTTTCAAAGGAGAATCATCAAGTATGAAGAATAATACCAGAAGTTATGTTGATGTACTCTCTTGCCATCCAAAAGAAGAAAAATCATCTCAGGAAAAAGGTCACATCTCAAAGCAAGATTTGAAACTTCAAGGAAGAATGTTGATTCAAGCTATGGACACTACAACAGGTATCAAACTATTTTTCTTGTGCATTGTTACAATTGTAAAAACTTTGGGCATCAAGCTAAGCATTGCAAGGCTTATGAGAATGAAGCACCAAGATTGAATAATCAACCAAACCAACTGCGTGGGCCTAAAAAGCAAGAACAAATCAAAACTTACAATTCGTTTGATCCTTTGGCTAAGTTTGATCCGTCTTGCTCATTATGTGATGATTATGATCATAATGAACAAAATTGCCCTCTCACAAGGGAAAAAGCTAAAAATGTAAATCTCAAAACTAATAAATGTGGCCTAGCTCTATGTGTTCATAGTGAAGAAAATCATTGGTTCGTGGATAGTGGATGCTCGAGACATATGACAGGTGACCAAAAGAAGTTTATCTCATTGAACAAGAAAAATGGAAATGTATCCTTTAGAAGTGGATCTGCTAAAATCACTGGAAAAGGGACTGCTACCCTTGTCAATGGACTAGGAAAGGCTCAAAATACCTTGCTGGTAGAAGGGCTCAAACACAATCTCTTAAGTGTCAGCCAGATTTGTGACCAAGGACATAATGTTGTCTTTAGTCCAAAAAATTGTGAAATAAGAGACTCATCCTCAGGAGAGCTTGTGGCGAAAGGAGTAAGAAAACCAGATAATGTTTACATTCTCAGTAGAATTCAAGAAGATAATTGTTACTTAAGTCAAACAGATGAAAGTTGGTTATGGCACAAGTGATTGGGGCATACAAGTTTTGATAACCTAGTCAACATCAGCAAAATTAATGTAGTAAGGGATATTCCAAAAATGTGCAAACCAAATCAAGTTGTATGTGGCCCATGCCAACATGGAAAGAAAACCGAACTGACCACAAAACTGAAGGTTCTCTTTCCTTAAAACCTTTGGCATTATTCATGTTTTGATTTGTAGCATTAATTAACAGAACTCATTGCTCTTTAGGGTGAAAAGGTAGTTTGCTCTGTTGTTGATGACTATGCTAAATTAATGTAAGATATATTTCATAAAATATAAATCCGAAGCATTTGAATGTTTAAAAATCTTAAGGCTCTCGTTGAAATGAAAGATTCTAATATTAAATGCCTTGAAACCGGATGGGGGAGGGAGGGTTACTCATAGAGTTAGATAAATTACGTAGGAGCCTGCATGCAAAGAACTCTCTCTTTGCTGAGACACCCAGGAAGAAAAATGGGAGTAGCGGAAAGGAAAGACTGAACCATCCAAGAAATTGCAAGAAAATACTACACACAGCGACCGATTTGCAACAAAATTGGAAAACCGATTCCAGCACGGTTGCAACAAATCGAACTCAACTAAGACCAAATAATGAAAAGACTCCCTATGAATTATGGAAAGGAAGACCTGCTTCAGTAAAATATTTGAGGGTTTTTGGAAGCAAATGTTTCATAAAATAAATGATGACTCACCAGGTAAATTTGATTCAAGAGTTGACGAAGGAATATTTCTTGGATACTCCACTAGGAGCAAAGCTTACAAATGTTACAACTAGCGTCTACGAAGAATAGTGGAAAGCATTGATGTAAAGATTGATGAAGGCCTTCCAGAAAAAGGAATTGAAGATCATGAAGTTGAGCCTTTCCTTGAACAAAGTGAAGAAGAAGAACCTGAAAAAGAAGAGGAGAATGAAGAACCTCGAAGAGAACCTCAAAAAATATTTACAAACTCCCGCCAAGATCAAGTTTGTTCAAAGATATCATCCAGAAGAACAGGTCATCGGAAATATAGATGAAGGAATCCAAACTCGAAGAAGGATGATAAGCACCCCTAGGAAAAATGATGTGGCTCTATTATCTTTAATAGAACCTGAAAAATTTTCTCAAGCAAGCAAAGATCCTCATTGGATAAAGGCCATGGAAGAAGAAATGTCTCAAATCGAGAAAAATGAGACTTGGGAATTGGTACCTTGCCCAAAAGATAAAAATATAATTGGAACAGAATGGGTATTCAAAAACAAGATGAATGAAGATGGACAAATCATCAAAAATAAAGCCAGACTTGTCTGCAAAGGATACTCGCAAATCGAAGGAATTGACTTCGAAGAAACCTTTGCACCAGTAGCCCGAATGGAAGCCATAAGAATGTTTCTAGCATTTACTTGCTCAAGAGGATTCAAGGTTTATCAAATGGATGTTAAATCAATTTTCCTGAATGGAGATCTCAAGGAGGAAGTTTACATGGAGCAACCAGAAGGATTTGATCTTGCTGAAGGAAAAGACCTTGTATGCAAACTAAAAAAGGCCTTGTATGGATTGAAACAAGCCCCTAGAGCATGGTATGCAAAGTTGGATCACTATCTGCAACAAGAAGGTTTCAAAAAGGGAGTGGCAGGTAGAAATCTCTACATGAAGATGGACAAGGAAAAACTTCTGATCACTCTTGTTTACGTCGATGATCTAATCTTTGCTAGCAATGATGAAGAAATGAGCCATGAATTTGCTCTAAATATGTCCAAAAAATTCGAGATGTCAATGATTGGTGAGTTGTCTTACTTTCTTGGGCTACAAATATCTCAAACCTCTGCAGACATGTTTATATCTCAAGCAAAATATCTTAAAGACATGCTTAAAAAATATGGGATGGAAGATTGTGCACCTATGAGCACACATATGACCACAGATTGTAAACTAAGCATAGACGATGATACCCCACAAATAGATGCAACTCTTTACAGGTCAATAATTGGAGCTCTCCTATACTTAACTGCTACAAGACCAGATATTATGCAAACAGTAGGAATGGTAGCAAGATTTCAGTCAAGTCCTAAACAATCCCATCTAGCAGTTGTGAAGAGAATTTTCAGATATTTGAAAGGAATGATTGATTTCGGTCTTTGGTATCCTAAGAGTTCAACTCTTATTGTGACAGCTTACTCCGATGCTGATTGGGCCGGAAGCATGGATGATCGAAAAAGTACCAGTGGAAATGCATTCTTTATGGGAGACTATCTTGTATCTTGGCTCAACAAAAAGCAATCATCTATATCCCTTTCTACAGCTGAATCCGAATATATAGTTGTTGTTGATTGTTGTACGCAAATTCTATGGATGAAGGAAGCCTTGAAGGATGTCAACATAGAAACTAAGCAACCAATTACTATTTTTTGTGACAATACTAGCGCCATCAGTCTTTCAAAGAATCCGATGATGCACTCAAGAACCAAACATATTCCAATCAAATACCACTTTCTTCGTGAACAAGTTGCTGAACACAATATCAGGCTGGAATACGTCAATACAAAAGAGCAAATTGTGGATATCTTTGCAAAACCTCTTCCACGAGAAACATTTGAGTATCTTTGCCAAAAGATGGGGGTCATTGCTCTTGCATCACATTAAATCAAGCAGCATGTCAGGGGTACAATATGTTAGGGGGAGCAGCATGACAAGGGGAGTACTTTGGCACCCCATTGCCATTGATGTCAAAGGGGGAGAGAAGAAGAATATTGCCATCCAATGACAAAGGAGGAGATTGTTAATCCAAGTTGTCATTGATGGCAACAGGTTGATGACTAAGCCTAACAATGAAGATGACCTTGGAGACATAATTTTTTACTCTCTGCACATAAATATTCAAGGTTAGTTCTAAAGAAAAAATATTTTTGTCACCTTGGAGGCAGCCTATCCCAATGAATCCTAGACCATCTAAAAGAGTATTTTTTTTTCTTTCTAACAAGCTTTTACTTGCCCCGAAACTCCCAATGGTTGATGAGATATGGAATTTTTAAGTGAAGGAAAATTAACCATAGCAGTGAGCCGACCTATTCTTGTCCTTCATGTCGGCCTATTTGCAGAGACGTGTCTTTTCATTTTGCTGTGCGAAAATCACTATTTATTAAAGTTTTCAAGCTCATTCTTTACCCAGGAATTTGGTCACACATCTACAGGAAAGTGCAGAGTAAGTTCACATCTCATGAACCAAAAAAAACAAAGAGGAGAACAATGATTCTGCTTGGGCTTGAAGTTATTTAATCCATAAAATCCTGTGAAGATTTTCGGACTTATCATAGTGGATTCATTACAGTGCTGTGACCTCCTGTGGCACGAACTTATAAAAATCCAATCTGTGGTAAAGGAGCTCGGACCCTCTTCAACAACAATAGTATTATCTTCAGACTGTATACATATCCCAGTTCTATTTTAGAAAATTGTGGGCCTAATCTGTGGATTAAATTCTATTATATAGACCTGGTAAGCAGTGCTTCAGTCTTGCCTTCAAAAGGTTCGGACTATCACTCAAAACTCATGACCTGTTGCAGCGTTAGGAGCTCGGATCAGTACCTACAGACTTCGAATCAGTAGACCTCAAGCTCGGTACTATTGCATATATGCAGACCCTCGGATCTGTGTATTCTTATTGTGAAACGGTGGCTCGATACTCATTACAACAGCTCAAATTTATCCTTGTGGTGGCTCAACTTGTTCGGATTGTTATAACTTGCAATCACCTTGAATCTGATCAAAGTACTGTGAACAGTTGGTGGAGGGTTGTACAAGTTAAGAATGTGAAAGGTATTGAACAGTGAGTCTTGGAGCATATTTGGACAGTGAAGGCATTGACAGTCCTTTGAAGGTAGTCCTAGAGGCTGGTGTAGACATTCCCAAAGCAGAACATTTGAAGATCCTTGAAGCAGAAGTAACTTGAAGAGAGTTGTTTGGAAGACCTAGTGCAAAACTTGAGCAGATTATTGAAAACACCTTTGAGGAATTATCGAAGTCATCTAAAGACACTTGTAGAATCTGATCTTGAGACACCATTGAAAACCATGATGCGGTGACTTGGAGGATTTGGTTGGGTATCATATATCTTGTTGAAGACACTTATGTAAGTACATCTCGCATTTTCTCTCTAAAGATTTCTGAAGGATTGGTGTCCTTGGAGTAGGAGCTCCTAAACACAAGGTTGGTGCCTTGAGAAGATAGGGTCGAAGCCCTAGAGGTCGGAGCCTCATCAAAGTCCAAGTTGGTGCTTGGCAACAGGTTGGTGCCTTTTTCATTAAAAGGGTTGGTGCCCTTCACTCATTTATTGTATACTATTATTAAAAAAGGGATTGAAGTTCTGATTAATCCTTAATATCATTATTATACACCTCTGTTTTTTAATTGTGAAGAATCTAACTGGCAATAATTAACAATTGAAAAGAAATACTGATTCACCCCCCTCTCAGTATTTCCAACACCCTCGTCTTTATTTTCTCCCTCCATGGGAGGTTGTCGGGTTTTGCGAGGCTGATCTTGCAAGGGTTCAACCAGATCGAGCCCTAACTCCTTATACCTTGACCTCATTGGGGACATGCAAAGAAAAATAGAGAAAGAGCAGACTGCTCTAATACCACTGATCCAGATTTATGTAGGAACACAATAAAATACAGAAATAGACATAAACATAGAGGTGCAGCGGAAATAATACTTCATTTCATTAATATCAAATAACAGAAATATGCTTACAGATATAATGGAAATAAACTTGCTAGGGTGCTAGTAGCTTATCTCTGAGAAGAAATCTGGCGGCTACAGACCTCTGAACTATGTTACAATGAGGCTTGAGGGCCTATTTAATATTGAGAAACAATGGAAAACCCTAAACATCCAAAAACTTAACTCTAGGAGATGAAGCGCCAAAACTATGGGCCCTGTTTGGGTAAATTGGTGTTTCAACTTCCCAGGGACGTAACTTTGGCATACGATCTTTGTTTGACACGTGCCATACCTCGTTAAAAAGATCTATCTGAGGACTACATCTTTTGATGTGAGAAACATCGGTCGATGGACCCATGTTGCTCCCAATTTTCCAAAAAAACGTTGTTTAGGGCCTCAAAATGGCTCCAGAAGTTCAGGACCAGAAAAACTGCTAAAAATAGTAAGTTGTGCTGAAACTGAAAAACTGAAAGAATTGATGGTGCGGGTCCAAATGGAATAGGTGGCTAGCCACCGATATCCACCTGGATCAGTTGGAGCCTTGAAGGAGTTAAGGTTTTTGTTGTACAAGTTTGAGCTTGAGTTTTGTATAATAGGATTGGAGTCCTCATTGTTTTTCATTAATAAAGTTATTTTTCTTGTTCTACATTGTGTGTTCTGAACTGAGTGATCTTAACTGGTATAATATAACAATTGTAAAAGAAATACTGATTCACCCCCTCTCTCAGTATTTCCAACGTGTAGAACCTTGCTACATTATCAGTTAACTTCCCCATCTTCATGTACCCCTGAAATGAAAATCTTCAAAAACATGATATTTTTCATTTTCTCAACACACAATTGGAGTTGCAACCCATTCACAATTGATGTTGGTTCACTGGAAATAGCACAAACACGAGAGAAAATTTGCCACTTCCCTGGTTTATAATATTTACGACTAGCCTCTTTAGGTTCATTGTCATCATCCTCGACAAACTGCAAAATTTTTTGCAAGGTTGGTAGATGCTAAAGATGGATTGACAGTTGATTTAACTTCTCCCCTTCCAATTACAACTGAACTCTAGTAATGGATTTCCTACCTACATTAACTGCGTTAGCTTGGGGCCCATGAAGCTGAACTGAAGGGATGCATTTTCATGTCCTCTTTGTTGTAAGACTGGTCAACTACATTCTATTGAAATATGATCATCAAAACTCAACTATAAGACTCCTAGAATAGAACAAGGGAGTGTTTTCAACGTAGTGATGATAAAAAAATCATTTAAAAAAAAAAAACGATTTATGTAATAAAAAGTAAAGCAATCAATTTGAATATAAAAAATAATGAAAAAAACTACCAACCTTTGCATTCTTGTTTGCAAGCCTTTTGTGTAGCTCCTCTATTTCCATCTCATCCCTCTCCTCTTCTACAAAATCTCTTTCTTACTCTTGAGCACCACAGACAAAGGGTGAGTACTTTTAGAGTCTGAGCATTTTCTTCTGAGAGGGTGGAGTCTCAGATAACTTGCCTGAAACTTTTTGTAGCAATTTTTTCTGCAAGCTCATTATTGTAGTAGCCTTAGCAGAAGCTTTCTTCAGATCCTATGTATGATATCCACGATAATAACGTTGGTATTGACATTAAAAAACAGAGGTCCCCCATCAAATTAATGCATGCAACAGTGCCCCGCCCCCACACAATCCTCATCAGTTCCCCCCCTCTCCCCTTGCCCCTTGTGCCACCACAATGCCTTCGTGAGAAACCCCCTCCCATTGACCCCCAACAATCACACTCTGAGAAACCCCTCCCATTGACCCCAACAATCCCACAGAAAAACGACTTACCTTGAAGTTAAAAACCAGAGGGAAGCAGAATCCCAAAACAAGAAGGAGAGAGCTCGAAGTTCCAGGTCTGAGAATAGGTGAGAGCTTCTTTGAAATAAACATGAATTCTAATGGTAAGTTTGTCTATCCCTCTTCAATGATGTCTTGTGTTCAATCCTTGTATAATGTTTTTGACGGAGACTGGGTAAACATAATTTGCAATAAGATGAATTTAGCTTTGGACCGTCCTTGGTTTCAATAGATTTTCACTTCTTTATCTTAATACCTTGCAAGTTTCTTCAAGACCCGATTGTTCTTTTAAATATATGCTCTTATATGATTTTAATTTTTTTTAACTGTAGCCTAGAATCTCATTCATAATAAAATATTTAACCTAGAATTTCATTGATAAAATCTACTAGGGTGGAGCCTTACATCAAGAGTTTGCAAAAATTGAAAGATCAAACATTGATATACAATACTTTTCCATCTTCTTGAATTCAAGTGAAAGCAAGGTTAAAGAGGTTGCCTTGCTATGGAATCTAGTTGTATAAACATCCTTTAGTAAACATCCTATGACTCAAAATGCTACATTAAGATCAGGAATTGTTAAAATTGGCAACTAGGGCCAAATTCCACCATGGGACAACTCATTTGATGGAGATGATGATTGCATTAAATTCCTCTTTTTGAGATGACCAAAATTGATATAAAGATCATCCAATTTGGACAAGCGGAAGTGTGATTTTGAATTTATGCCCACATATGTGCAAATTATTCAGGTCGACCACATCAATATGTAGGCTCAAGAAGCCCAATGAACGTGTCTCTTCACCCACAACGAATTGTATAAATACGAGTGACCTGTCACCTCATTTGGCATCTTCATCACTCACACATTCTCTCCCCTTCTCTCATTGGCTCGTACTACATTGGGAATTCTTCCCTCTCACATGTGTGGATCAAGAAGGATGAATTTCAGATGCTGAATTACAGGGCTGAAATTACGTAGTTGACTGTAGTTTGACCAACGTTGACCAGCGTTGACTAGCACCTTATGGGCATCATTTGACTTCGATATTTTGGGGGATATTTCTGTCTCAGCAGGCCGTAGCTTTTGGCACAAAAACCAAGGTTTTCTAGGCATTTTGATTGCAGACCAAATTGCAGGTTGACCACAGATTTTAGGACAACAGTTTGACCGAGTTTGACTGTTGACTTTTTCACTGTTTTGGGTTGAATTTGACCTCCTAATTAGACCGAGTTTGACTGTGGTAGACTGAGTTGTTTTGAGTACATTTTATTGTTGCGTTGATCATCTTTGACTTTCTGGTTAGGGCTAATTTGACTGCAGTTTTTGACAGGGTTGTTTTGACTTGAATTTGACAAGTCAATTTTGACTATTGTACTCTCTCTCCTTGTTGAACATTTTGATATAATAATAAGAAGAATTGATCAAAGGGTTTTCCCCACATTGGGGTTTTTCCTTGGCATCCACTAAATTTGGTGTCCTCTTGTCTTGGCTTGTCTTCTGCATTTTGTTTCATTTTCTATCTACTTTTACTGTCAATGTGATTAATGGTTAATGTGATTGCTACTGAAAATCTAATCTAGAAATTTTCATTAGGCTGCTAAAGGAACATTGAAGTAATTGTGTTAAGCATAGAACATACCATTGTTAACTAATATTAACAGGGATATCTAGGTTTGTCTTATTATTGAGTTTGTAGAGGAAGGGGAGCCAGACCGCCTCTAATTCCGAGTTGAGCCCAAGGATTGTTGGAGTTTTCATGAACTCCCCGTTCAAGCATATGGATCATGCGCTCTATGGTGAGCTCATGTCCTCGAGTTGGAGCCAAATGTTACCCACCAAAATGGGTAACCCCATAGGAGATAAACTTTTTCTCCTACATTAAACAACCAACCAACCAACAACCCTTGACATTCACTGTTTGATGATGAAATGCCATACGCCTGCGCCATGTGCATCAACCAAACAACTCTCACCATTTGACATTCCTCTTAAATTAAGGCGAACTGCTAGTTAACAGTTACTTTGATCATTTTGCAATCAAGTGCTTATACTTGATGTTTTGGGGATTTATTACGGTTAAGGGGGTGATCTGGATAGTTAATCGATCTTGACTGTAATCTTGTTCTCTCACCTTCCAGGGGGGTTAATCTTTAACGCTAGTCTAGTGGGACCTCCCTTGAGGCCTTAGGGTTATAAGAGGGGCAATACTTGGAAAACCTGGATTGAAGTAGTATGTTCATTCTCCCTTTCACCATACATCACAATTTTTTTGTCACATTATAAGCTCTCGATACCATATCGATTCTTTAGGTATAATTTGTAATTGTTTCATTGAGATTTAGCACCCTCTTATACATATCCGTTAGGAGGGCCCAAAAAACATTGCCCGAGAGGTTGATGCATCTAAAAGAATGGGAAACATAATATGGCTACAATGAATGAAAAAGAAATCAAAATGCAAAAGATGTCCAAGGCACAAGTTAGAGTGTGGGAAAAAGCCTAACATGAGCTCTACCCTCTTCATTAGCCATCACTCGGTTCTCGAGCACTTGATGCTCCATCTCATCAAAAGGAACCCTTGGATGTACCAACCCTAATGAGTGATAAACATCTCATCTTAAGGGTTAATTTAATGCTATATCATAAATAGAAAGTTGTGATCCTTGAGTTATGGACCGTATTACAATGCATTATCAAAAAGAAGTAAAAGGCACAATAGAGGGGTGGAAAAAATAGTTTGAGCAGGGTAACTCATGCATCGACGATTTCTCCCTCCATTACATCTATACACTCAAGATGTGGACTCCCATCAGCTATTACCTTGATCATGGCACTTGACCATGAAGTCTTTCCCCTCCATTTCCATTGACTTACACCAACACCTATTGATTGAAGGGTTGGCCTTAGAAATGCCACCTCCCCTTTGAGGTTGGAAGTACCTAATAGGGTTTACTATTAGCCATCCTTGCGAAGGCAGGGAACACCTTTATAGGACTTGTTCTAGTTAGATATTGGAAGGTGATCCTAGTTTGAAGTATTAGTATGCCCTTAACATACAAGTTTGCTCCACTTAGATGCTTTCATGATCTTAGTTTCTACTAAATGGTTGTTTTCACATGAGTTTGAGTTGGTATTTCTAGGTGTTCCACGACAGCACATGCCTTGAGGGCATCGACTCCACATGTGTCCAGGCCTTACAGAGAGAGTGATGACTTAGCAGATGCAACGTTGCCCACTTGTAGTAGAGTGATGGGAAGTATGATTACATGAGCGGTTGATATACATTAGAGAGTACCACTAAGACCCAAGACGTTGATCTTCTTATGCCTAGCATAGAGGGTTCTTGATGATTGCACCACTGGATACAACATGCCCCCAAGCTAGTCTTGACACTAGTTGATGGGAAATCCATGATTCAGAGCCCAGATGAGGATGATCATCCTTAGGATGATTGAGGATGACTTGTTGCACTTGATGGAGTCCTAACGCTAGAGAGAGGAGGCACTTCGTTGACCAATGGAGACCCATGGAGATGATGTCATGGCACCCCAACTTGATTTGGGACCCTTTGGAGCCGCTTTGAGGATTGATTTCATGATTACTCCTCAAATGAAGGATGATCATGATGCTTGTAGACACTTTCAACCTTCCTTTCACCATGACTCAACATTTGGAGCCAAAAAAGGGCATGATGTCATCATATTTGAGGCTTACATCTCACACGCGTGGGTCTATTTTGGCATTATTTCATGTTTGAGCTAGTGGGTTGGCTTGTAACCCAAGCTTTACTTTGTGTTTACTCATTATCAAACTTATTTAGGGGCTTTTAGAAGTTAAATGGAGCGATAAACGTCATATTCATATAGAATCACTCTATTTTTTTTTAGCATGATCACTTGTGGAGTAATTCCACCTCTTTGAGAGAGTTGGCCTAGCTCTTGTACCTTGGTACTCTTGTGGAGATGTAATATTTGTGAGTGTTATGAAACCAGTTCACAAAATAGAAGAAAAGATAGATCAACGACTTAGAAATCAACCTCTTCGAGGGGGAAACCTCCTTTACATTACATATATGAACAATTCTTGGATGATACAAATGACAAAACCTACCTTCTATATATAGGAGTCTAAGGGGTCACAATATAACAATATGGGGACCACATGGGCGCACCAATAACAGTAATGGGGCTACACCTATGGGGCACAATAATAGCAATATGGGGACTACATGGGCACAAAAATAACAATAATGAGGCTCCACTAAGAATAAGAATAAGGGGCTACACTAGTATTATATGGACCTAACATACCCCTCTCCTTCAAACAAGTGTTGTCCTCAATGCTTGAGTAGTTCTGGATGCTTCTGTATAAAATTCTCATCCTCCCATGAGGAATGTTCAGCGGGTAAGTTCTTCCACTTGATGAAATACTCTGAAATTTATTAATTTCATAGTTGTCGAGTTATTTTTTCCGTGACTTCTTCAGGTTCCAATATGATCTTTTATTCCTCGTCAAGTTCTGGAAATATTGTTTGAATTGGGATCTTGTCATCTATAACCTTCTTTAAGCATGAAACATGGAAAACTGGGTGCACTCGAGAAGATGTCGGAAGCTCCAATTTGTATGCCATAGTACCAATCTTTTGCAACACCTTGTAAGGACCATAGTACTTTGGAGATAATTTATTATCCTTCTTAGCTTGCTTGAGGGACATTTATTTGTATGGTTGTAGCCGTAAAAAAACCTAGTCACCTACATCAAAACTTCTTTTGTTGCGATGTTGATCTGCCTGTTGTTTCCTTCGATTTTGCGCCAAATTTAGGTTATCCTTTAAGAGTTGGAGAACTTGTTGTTGATGCTTGATGTGATCTTCTACTGCTTGAATCTTAGAATTTCTTCTTAAATATGATTTTGATGTTTGAAATTCTATTGAGCATAATTGTGCAATTACGTCTCATTGTTCTTTCTTTAGAAGCTTTGTTATGCCATTAGAGTTGATTATCTTTCCTGGTTTCCACAAAGATTGTAACCATTGAACTCCTAGTTCAACATCAACACCACTCATTGGAATGGAAAGAATTGGGCTATTCAATACATATTCCCCCGTGGTTAGCTTGATATTGTGGCACTTTCCAGAGAAATTTATAGTTCCTCTATTTGCAACCATCACTAAACACTTTGGTGCTGGATATAGGAAGAAATTCAATTCCTTGGTTATCTTACAATGAATAAAATTATGGTTACTACCTGAATCAATCAAAACTATTACCTTTTTCTTCTTGATATGTCCTTCTATCTTGAGAGTTTGAGGAGTGGTAATTTCTGCAAATGCATTACAAGATATAGTCAAATTCATTTCTTCTTTCTCTAAGGTCGGTTCCTGGTGTATATCCTCTTCTTTTGAAGTTTCGTGTTCCTTTTCTTCCTCCTCTTCACAATCTATGTAAACTAATTTCTTTTCTGCACACTTATGACCTTTAGTGTATTTGCTATCACAACTGTAACAAAGCCCTTTTTCTCTTTTTTCTTCCAATTGTTGTGGTGTCAACCTTGTAGGTTGTGGAATGCTAGGAGCAACATCACTTCCATCTTTATAGTTGTGAGTGGTAGGCTTTCTTCTTGCCATAATTTTGCTTTCAATTTTTCTTTCCAACCTGAATGCCTTCTCAAATGAATTAGGTTCCCAAAGGCAAACCTCATGTTGGATGCTATCCTTTAAAGTCCCTATGAATACTTCAATCCTATGCTCCTCTGGAATATCGTTTATCCTTATATTCAATTTTTGGAAGTCCTCAATGTGCTTTTCGATTGAACCCTTTTGTTTGAGATTTACCAATTGGCTAAAGAAGGTGTTTCTCTTTGTATCTTCATATGTGATATCATTTCCTCCGTAAAAATTTACCAAGTGACAAGTGGTTTACGAGGACAAAGCCATCGATACGATACAAACTGATTTTGTTCTAAATATAAAGTTGCAACGTGCACCTTTTGTGTGTGTTGCACATTATGGAGATCAAAGTATTGCTCCATTTGTAGTATCCATGTTATTGGATCCTTGCCATCAAACTTCCTCATATCAATCTTTGGAATATGGTGGTCTTCAATCCAATGCTAGAGGCTATGGAATCATGATTAACATTTGTTTTGTTCTCATCATGAGTTTCATTTAATACCTTTTTTCCATTAGGAAGTATTTCTTGTAGCAACTTTGTCAAATTTGCTTTTAAACCATTCTTCAAATCTTTCATGTTTCTTTTCATTTTTTCTTCTATACCATCCATATTAACTTTCATTTCATCCTTCAAACCATCCATCTTAGCTTCTATGTCTGCTTTTAAACCATCTATGTCATCTTTGGTTGCTCTTTGTGAAAATTTGTTGCACTTGGTCTCGTAATTTTGATATATCATGTTGCAATTCTTCCTCTTCATGCGTCATAATATAGTTTTATGAGGGCTTAATGGGTGTAGAATTCTTTTTTGGAGGCATATTAGAACCCAATACAGATATCTATGCTTCAATATGCCCTTGGAATCACTTCAAACTAATTTTTCAAACAAAAGTTATGCAATTGTTTTTTAATAAATATACACCTTTTTCTTGCTTTTAGGAGCTCGATCTTGAAACGGTTGTAACTCTGTAATTTCGTATCTCCAAGATCTGAACTTCGGTCCTGTGGTAGCCCTCTGAGTTTTCTTTCCAGTGCCACAGGCCCGACCTAATTTGGATTCTTCAAGATAAAGTTATGCCCAATCTCCCACAATGACCTAATTATGGACTTGTTCAGTAGATCAAACTTGTACGACATTCCACGTGTCACTGTTTTGACCTTTGGCCCTGAAATTGATAAAAAATAAACTACAGTCTGTTCGATTTCGGTCGCTTCTTACAAAATTCAAATCCGATGTCTGAAATGAAAGTTATGACAATTTTCCCTTGGTCACTTGTTTGCTATGAAATTCTGGAGCCTACTAAAAGCCTAACTTCCTCAGATCATATCTCCGAAAATATAGTGAGCCAAGATCTGAAATTTTTACACGAATTTCCTCAGGATTTTTTCTTCTTGTGGTAAAAATTTCAGCTTCTGAACCTTCGTAGAAAAAACGTTATAGAGAAAATGCCAAGATGACCTGTTTGTAGCAGCGAAACCCTAAAATCCAAAGCTCTGATACCAAATGTTATGAAACTAGTTCACAAAATAAAATAAAAGATAGATTAACGACTTAGAAATCAGCCTCTTCGAGGGGGAAACCACCTTTACATTACATAAATGAACAATTCTTGGATGATACTGTGAAAATTTTGAATGTTACTATTATGCTGAAATCTGGTTACGCTCCTCCTACTTAATTAAGTTATTAACTAAAATATTCAGATTAATATTGAAGCAAAACACATAACAGACTTTCACCAATTCAGATCTAGAAAAATTACATGCACACATAGACAAAGTAACACAGTGATTTTTTGGACAAATAGTCCCCGGAAAAACCCAATGCGGGAAAACTGGTCTGCTAGCTGCTGGAGGGTTTTATTATTAAGAGTTTTCTAAATACAACAAATCTGGGTTCCAGATCTGGAAAACCTGACAGAGAAAATATAGATCTGCAACTCACCGGTTGTTCTGAAACCAAAATATTGACTGATCCACACCCTGAAACAGGATTTACAGGACTCAGCCAAAATTAGGCCCTAGAAGCCCTAATGTTGCCCCTGAAGCCCCTATGTCAGCCTATGCAGCCCCTGCGTCAGCCTCAGCGTTGGCCTGGAAAGGGCTGCGTAACCCCAGACTGGGTGACACAGTCCCTACATTGCCCCTAAGGGTCTCTGTGTAACCTCTGAGGGTTTTCAGCTGCTTTACACTACACTGGGAGTGACTGCGCAGCACCTGTGTAGCTGAAGCTGCCCTTGTGTTGTACAACTGCTGCCCTCTTGCTATTGATGCTCCTGCTTCTCTGCACTGCCTTTCTGAAGCTGCTCTCTCTCTCTCTCTCTTGTTGATTCTAGACACTGGGATCAGACCATCCCATTTGTCTAAACTCCCCTCTCTGCAGCTGAAACACTTCTGAGAATTCTTAGCAAACCCTGCCCTAGAATCTCAGCTTAGCTTCAGTGCTCTGTCTATGTGTGTCTTTACAAATGACCCTAAGCCTTTCCTTTATACTTTTCTCGTTGGGAAACCAACGACCATGATCAGATCTTGAATCAATGGCTAAGATTAAAAGAAAGCTTGATCCGTGTGACTTAAGACAATTTTATCACACGTTTAATTGAATTAACTTTAATTATTTAATTTTCCTATGTTTAGACTTAGGAAATACATTAAAATAAATAATTAATTAAATATCTCCCAAACTAGATGAAATTTCCCAAATCCCTTTCTGGGTCTTGTAGATCAGGTGTACTATAGTCCCTCCACAAAATTTGGGAGCTAGAGCATATCTGATGTTGCCCCCAATACACAAAATCTCAACGCTCCTTCTTAGCACGGAGTGTGCTCTAGCAATACATCACACCATGTATTACAAGGTTTTGGGCACTGGTTTCTATGTTGTTGATGCTTGGCCTGCTGGCACTCAACTCTACACTGCTATTGCCATTCTGTACTGCTGCCTATGATGCTGTCATTGCCACTGCCACATCTGTACTGCAAGTCCCTCTCAATTTGCTGCATCCGTGCTGCCCATAGCACTGCCACTGCTAACTGCTGCACTGCAACTCTAGTTGTTGAGAGAAACAACTGAATCTCCTGCCCAATCTTTGACAGACAAGCAAGTTGGGTTGCAACCTCATCACTGAAGCTCCATCGGTTGCTGATCTGAGCTGACATCTGAAGAATGATGCATAGCTACAATTCTGCATTATGTAAGTAGACTCCCTCTGCACTGCTGAAGTCACATCAACCCCTTGTGCTAAAGTCTCTCACACTGTTGTTGTGCTGCGCTGTCCTCTTGAAGCCTCCACGCTGCTGCAACTCTACGCTGCGTAAGCAACTTTTCTCTACGTTGTTGAAGTCAAATTAGCCTCTACGTTGTTGTTTCCTCTACGCTGCTCCTTACAGCCTTCAGATCTGCCTCTACTTCATTTGTGATCTATGCACCCACTGCTCCACTTGTCCCGCTACTGTCTTAAGGCTCCTGTAGCTCGGATGTGATCCAAGAGATGAGCTGCTCAAGGATCCCACCATCATTTTGTAGCTCCTCTACAGATCTATGTCGCCCCACTTTCGTGGTTCATGAGCGCTCATGGCTACATCATCTTCTGACTCATCATTCGCTACAACAACCTTGGAAGAAGAAGCTTCCTTGTCCTTTTTCTTCTTAGGACAATTGCTGGTGAAATATTCTAATTCACCACACTAGAAGCACTTGATATTAGATAGATCCTTCTTCTTCTTTCTCTGCTGCCTCTTTGATGCCAAGGCTGCATCTTCTTCATCTTTCTTCTTCATTTTGCTCGATCCGGAGCTATACTACTTCTTGATGATTCTGCGGAGTTCTTCTTGACGCATGATTGCCCACAAACTGTCCCAATCTAGGAGGCTCACTCTGCCCAAGATACTTTGGACAAAGGTTTCCCACTCATATGTGACTGCATTAAGAGCAATCCTGACCATCACATCATCTTCCACCTTAGCACCCGTGGCAGTGAATTGATCCTTGATCGATTGTAATCTGAAGAGGAAATGTTCCATGTCTTCCCCCTTGGTCATCATGAATGACCACATCTGAGTCTCCAACAACATCTTCCTTTGGACAGATTTTCCCTCATATAGGGATGTTAAGGCCTTCCACATTTCATTAGCTGTTTTCTTCTCACCTATATGTGGGACAATATGATCCTTAATTCCAGCCATTATTAGCTGCTTGGCATGTCCAACAACTTCATTATGCTTCATTAGGAGATCTGCATCGGTCGGTGTGGCCAGAACTTGTTCTACATGGTCTCTTAGATGATATGCCTCTAGGACTATTAGGATCCTAGCCTTCCAAACTGAAAAGTTGGATAGGCCATCCAATCTGTCCTAATCACACAGTCCATGAGGAGCCATCTGCTCAGAAATTGGTCGGAGCTCCCTTTCTCTTTGCTAGAGATCTGGATCTAAGGCCCTTGGCAAAACATGCACCTTCTTCTCCCTCTAACAACTGATTTCCCTTCTTGGAAATCTGCCAAATCAATAATGATTCAGCTCTATTTGGTCCTCTAATCAATCTGCAAGTTTCTTTGGCTAGAAATTCTTTGAGAAGTTGATGTCTTCCTGCTCTTTGTCACTAATGCTTAGGCTAAAATTCTAAAAACTTCAGAAATTTAACCCCACCAACACCTTTTGAAGTTCTGCAGCTCTGCCTCAGGCACTTCTGGATTTGATAGCTTCAGATCTACGTCACACTAGCTGGCTTCAAACAATCCCAGTGCTGCCTCTGCGCAGTAAGTGCGTGGACCAGCTTGGAGACAGCATAAGGCTGTGTCACCCTACCCTCTGCGTAGCTATGATCTTTGAAAACTGCGTTTTCCCTTCAGATTTTCCCTTCTGCTGCTGCTGCTGCACTTCCCGCTGCTTTCTGCAGCAAGATCATTCAGTCTTCTGCTGGTGACCCTCCTAGATCAGCAATTTCTCTGATACCATGTGAAAATTTCTGAATGTTACTATTATGCTGAAATCTACTGTTAGATCTGGTTATGCTCCTCCTACTTAATTAAGTTATTAATTGAAAAATTCAGATTAATATCGAAGTAAAACACATAACAGAGTTTCACCAATTTAGATCTTGAAAAAGTACATGCACACATAGACAAAGTGACACAGTGATTTTCTGGACAAATAGTCCTCGAAAAAACCCAATGCGGGAAAACCGGTTTGCTGGTTGCTGGAGGGTTTTATTATTAAGAGTTTTTTGAATACAACAAATCTGGGTTCCAGATCTGGAAAACCCGACAGAGAAAATATAGATCTGCAACTCACCAGTTGTTCTGAATCCAAAATATTGAATGATCCACACCCTCAAACGGGATTTATAGGACTCAGCCAAAATTAGGCCCTAGAAGCCCCAATGTTGCCCCTGAAGCCCCTGCGTCAGCCTCTGCAGCCCTTGCGTCCCTCAGCGCTGGCCTGGAAAGGGTTGCGTAGCCCCAGACTGGGTGATGTAGTCCCTACGCTGCCCCTACGGGTCTATGCGTAACCTTTGAGAGTTTCTAGCTGCCTTACGCTGCCTTGGGAGTGACTGCGCAGCACCTCTGTAGTTGAAGCTGTCTCTGCGCTGCACAACTGCTGCCCTCTTGCTGCTAATGCTCCTGCTTCTCTGCGCTGTCTTTCTGAAGCTGCCCTCTGTCTCTTGCTGATTCTAGGCGCTGGGATCATACCATCCCCTTTTTCTAAACTCCCATATCTACAGCTAAAACGCTTCTGAGAATTCTTAGCAAACCCTGCCCTAGAATCTCAGCTTAGCTTCAGTGCTCTGCCTCTATGTGTCTTTACAAATGACCCCAAGCCTTTCCTTTATACTTTTCTCGTTGGGAAACCAACGACCATGATCAGATCTTGAATCAATGGCTATGATTAAAAGAAGGCTTGATCCGTGTGACTTAAGACAATTTTATCACATGTTTAATTTAATTAACCTTAATTATTTAATTTCCTAAGTTTAGACTTAGGAAATACATTAAAATAATTAATTAATTAAATATCTCTCAAACTAGGTGAAATTTCTCAAATCCCTTTCTGGGTCTTGTCGATAAGGTGTACTTTAGTCCGTCCACAAAATTTGGGAGCTAGATCACATCTGATGCTACCTCCAATACACAAAATCTCAAGAGATACAAATGACAAAACCTACCTTCTATATATAGGAGTATAAGGGGTCACAATATAACAATATGGAGATCACATGGGCACAACAATAACAATAATGGGGCTACACCTATGGGGCACAGTAATAATAATATGGGGACTACATGGGCACAAAAATAACAACAATGGGGCTGCACTAACAATAAGAATAAGGGGCTACACTAGTATTATAGGGACCTAACAATGAGTTATTGCTATTGGAAATTAGTCCTTTTTGTGGAGATGTCATTTTGGGATAAAGAAGGATTGTTCATTGATATCTTGTGAGGATTTTTCTCATTGAATATATTTTATGGTTATTGTGTGCAATGTATCTTGCTAGGGGGTTTCTATATTCCATGTCTAAATGCTTATATTTATATGAAATTCTTGGTGAAAATGTTTCATGCTTTAATTAAGAATCTTGAACTTCCCTTGAGAACCTCCTAGGGAGATTTTATCTTGTTTTCATCCCTACATTGAATGATAGTTAGTTTTCTAAAGTGAAAAACCATGGTTTTCCCCCTTACTCCCTTCTAGAGTTTGATATTTTCATAGTAAAATTTCCCTTAAACTCCTTCACCAAAGTAGTTAGAAGGGACTGGCATCCACGGAGGTGGTTAAAACTACAAAAAAACTTCATCCTTTCTCTTTCCTCACCAAATTCGGCCCTTTAAGGTAAGCCACTAAGCATCCACAGAGGTGGTCAAAAATACAAAAAAAAATCATCCTTTCTCTTTCCTCACCAAAGTTGTCCCTTTAAGGTAAGCCACTAGGGCTAGGGCTTGAGGCCAAATTCAACTAGAATTGAAGTGTTGGGCTATTTTGAGGTAGCTCTTGCTTGTTGAACCTTATTTCACCTAAATCTTGCATTGCATGGTTGGAAATTGGAATAGCCTCCTAATGGTTGATGTCACAAACCCTAGGTAATTCTATGCTAAATAACCCTAATCTTGCATTAAGGCTTCAACTTAGGTTTAATTGAAGGTTTGCTTCTCCTCTTTGTTGATCATATATTTCTATCAAACCTTTTCTTCGTATTACATGCCTAATTGTGCTATAATTGCATTGTATGTTTCAAACGCTAAGCTATAATATCTCATTTATAGGTTCTTTTGAGGGTACACTTTTCCTTATTATATAGAATTGAGCTTGGTTCTTAGTTTGAGTGCCCTACTTGACCCTATTAAAACTGTCACCTTTGAGCTATTGACTTAGAATATCCTTTAGGTGATTTGTTGGAGCAGGGTCCCTTGAGGCACAAATTTTGATGTATTTTTGTATAATTTTCTATGAGCGCACTGTGCAATTGAGTCAAGGGGCTTTGGGGTGGGTCAAAGTCCCTAATTTTGATGTAAATGGGTTTAAAGGTAAACTATGCGCCTCAAACCATGGTTTGAGACCATAGTATCGGCGTGCTAGGCGAATATAAATAGATAGATCGTGTCTAAGTTAGTTTAGATCAAGTAAGTTCATGATATTGTGATCTATATGCATCTGTAATACGTGTAAGGGTTGGTCTATGTTGGGTTGAAAGGCTCCTATTGGCTGTGTGCATGGAGACCTAGTCCTGGATGTGTGTGGACTCTGCTAGCTATGTGCACGGAAGGGTTTTGTAAGGGAAAGTTGATGTATTGAACAAATATGAAGCTAATAGAAAGGATAGATTTTGGCAAGCTTACTGTGTTATGAATCTGTGTTATTTGATGTTTATGTTCTGTTGAGATCCAACTGTTTCTTTTGATTATCGCGCAAAGGATATCTGTTATGTTTATGAATGCTTATTGATGGTTGATAGATCTATTTAAGTATTTGCATTGGTTAAGATCTGGATCTGTATATGCTATGTTTTAACAACACTAAGGCAAACAACGACTCTGTCTTATTCTGTTAAAGACTACGCATTCCCTGTGATTCTGCTGTATATTGTTGCGCGCATATGTTTATGAGTAGTATAAGTTTGCATTGGTTTACTGAGGACCACTTCATTATTTTCTCTCTTAGGGTGCGGAAACCTGGTTCCAACACCCCCCCCATACTGCTTCGGGCAAGACTTTGATTTGCGCAAGCAGGTCATTGCTGAAAGGGCCAGTAGTTGGAGGGTTTGTTGGTTCATCCATAAAATTTGAACTTGGCTCAGGACCTCTCAAGTCAACAAATGGTTCCAGGTCATTTTGAGGGAGATTTGATGTTGTGGCATCCATCACGAAACGAATTGCAAGATTGGCTGGGTAGAAAGATCCTTGAATTTGCGCTCCAAGAGAATAGAAGTACCAAGTTGTCTGACGAATAGTGGGTACAAAAATATATTTATACAGAAGTGCATGAAATATTCTTTTGTTCTTTTGCGCACGAACTACGGCAGTGGTTGTCATGCTTAGCTGAATTCCATCATTGCATAAAATACGATGTAGTCACTGAGTGGACTCTTGAATTGATCCAACAAGTAGAGAAGTTTGATAATAAGATCACCCGCACGGTAGATCATTGGATCGATCGCCTTTTGGGAGGATTTGTGACCGAATTTGCCATTGATCAATTTTTGTCATATTTTTAAGCAAAAAGAAGGTTTTTCAAAGGCCCTAGAGGTAAGTTCCCACCCTCATTGAAATTATTGCTGAAAATGCTATTGTGTGAACGGGGTTGTATGTGCGAACATACTTCTTGAATGCATCAAAGAGGTCCAACTACGCGCAGTGGAAAAGTTTACCGCGAAGATTCTGAAAAATTTATATATAGCCCTCTGAAGCCTAGATTTGATAGTGAACCTGAACCAGAAATTGCTAGCTCAAGTGACTCTGAAGAAGAAATTTCATCACATCAGAAACCCTTGAGTCTGTTTCCAACTCCATCCACTCCACTTCTTCACTTACATCAAAGGTCACCTACTCCACTGCGCAGTCCATCCCCACCACCACCTCCACCTCCCCCTGAAGTGGATATGACTGCATCAATGAAGTTACCTAATTTCAGAGGCATTGGAAATGAGGATACTGATCACTTCTGGTTTGTGACTAAGGTCGTATGGCAAGCTCAACAAATTAACTATATTGATATTCGGAAGGCACTGCTGGCTACTGCTTTCCAAGATCGCGCATTAGATTGGTACATCAGGTACACTCAAGCAAACCCTAATGCTACCTTTGAAGAAATTAAAGTGGCCCTAAAAGAGCAGTTTAAGAAGCCTAAGTCATACACGCAACTAGTGACAGAAATGAAGGATATTTTTAGAAGGCTAATGAATCTGTATGGGAGGCCGATCAAAGGTTGAAGCGCACCATCAGAGATGGTGGATTTGTTATTGATGATACTCAGCATAAGGAATGGTTCATTGCTATGTTGCTCCCACATCTGCGCCAACCCTTAGGTAAACAAAAGATTGCTACACAAGCTGAGGCTGTGGAGGTCGCAATGAAATTGGAGGCTACTCCAACACCTATCCTGTTGGGAACTCAACAGATTCAGAATCAATTGGAAGCCATGCATCTAAAAATTCAAAGTCTGTGCAAAGACAAGGGCAAGGAGGTCTGCGCAGAGGTCTAGTGTATAAAATGTAAAGCTTCTGGGCACCATAAAGACCGGTGTCTCGTCTTCAACAATTATCTAAATGCTAGAGGTCCTAGTCCATTGAAGAATCCCGTGTGGTGCACAATCTGTCAAATTGATGGATTACATGACACAAATTCTTACCGAAGGATCAGAAAGTATCAGCCTGACTTGAAGCAGTTATTTTGCAAATTTTGTTCGTCATTAGGGCATGATGAGAAACATTGTCGTACATATGATATGATGCTAGATAAAGCTGAAATATATAGAATGCAGGTTGAGCCTACATCACCAGCATCCCCTTCTGGGTGCGGAGGATTCCAAGGCATAGGAAGAGGCCGAGGAGGTGGATCAATTAGCTGAGGAGGAGGACAAGTCATTTGCTATAATTGTGGAGATGCTAGCCATTATGCGCGTGACTATCCGAATCCAACATGACATTCCTACAGATACTGTAGACAATTTGATCATCTCATAGAAGATTGTCCTGTCTTGATTGCTAAAATGTAGGAAAAAAAGATGCAGACCCCAACACAAAATCTTCAGATGATTCACGCAGAAACTCGTGAAGAAGATCCTAGTGTAAATATGGTTACTAGGAGTGGTGTAGCCACCAATAAAGATAAAGGAAAGCAACCAGTCTCTGATGTATGGATCCGTAAAGCACAAGAAAACAAAGAAGACTTTAATCTTCAGCGTGCAAAAGAGACCTTGATTGAAGCGCGAAAAGAATTTGCAGAAGGAAGTACGTCAACATCAGGAAGAACAATAAAGGAAGCAGGAGGAGATGAGGAGATCAAACCATTTCTACAAGCATGTATAAAGGTACTGCGCAACAAGAAGGCAGTCGAAAATCTGCGGGCATTGATAGATAATTGTGCAAAGAAATAACAACCCATGGTAGAGCAGCGAGCAGTCGAAAAAATACGCAAGATCAAGAAGAGAATGGGTAGGGAGATGTGTATGACTGCGCAAATTGGTGCTTATTAATTGGACCAAGTTATTTTAGATCTGGGATCGGATGCTAAAGTTCTACCTAAGCAAACATGGCAGCGCATCGGAGAGCCAAAGCTGGAATGGTATACCATTCAACTATGCATGTCCAATCAATAGAAGATCATTCCTTTAGGGAGGCTGTTACAAGTTGTGGTCAGTATAGAAGGTGTTAAGGTGATGGCAGACTTCGAAGTTATCTAAATCGTAGATGATACTGATCCCTATCCTGCGCTGCTAGGGTTGGATTGGGCCATTGACATGGATGGTGTTATCAATCTGAAGAAACAAAGGATGGAATTTGAAAGCAACAGAGTCGAGGTAATCATTCCTCTAGATCCTGCAGAAGGCCAAAGGTATACTGAACCAGTGCGCGCTGAGGATGAGATTGATCAGATCTATAGGTTGACTTTGCCCGAAGAAGACTGGATTAATCCAACAGCAGATGAGAAACTTAAGTGGGAGAAGGATAGCTCATGTTTTTCAGACTCTGACGAAGAACTAGAAAATTGGCAGAACCGATTGCATGAGGTGTCTGCACTACGCTGTAATCGCGTGACCCGATATCTGCGATGTATAACATCTGAGGTACGTGATTTACTGCACTATGATGGCTCAACGAATGTAAACATGTTTATAGGATAGCTTGAAAGGGTTGTGCCTAAAGGACAGAGATTCCATGCTTTGGATATTTGCTTGCGCGCTACTCCAGCAAGATGGTGGGAAACTCATAAGGAGAATATGGGAAACTGGGAGGAATGTGCGCACATAATGAGGTTTCGGTTTGAATGTCCAATTATCAAAATGGAAGACATGTACTCTGGCAAAGAGGATCTGCGCAGACATTTGGCAAGATGGAATCAGGTATGGGGTGTAGATCCAAGACCTGAATGGGTCCATATATTTGTTCACACGTTGGAAAGGTGCCTACTGAATGATACTTGGAGACAGAGTTGCGCAGAGGCACTAGTGAATGGTCTGCGTTGACAGAGAGTTTTATTCTTACATTTAGCTTTGAGAGTGGATTTGATACGATTGGTCAAGCTCTGCATAATATTCAAGAAGTAATCTTTGATACAACAAAGCCTGCAATTGAGTGCACTCCACTAGCTTGGGACGCGCAAATGAAAGCTATTGTGAATTGCAGGAACCTGACAGTGGAAAAAAATGACGAGGATCCTAGGAATATCATGATCCCTGAATCTAAGGGACAACGCGCAGTGGCCGGGTCCTCAATCACCTCGTTGGATGTGACAAAACCCCTAAAGCTCAAACAGGTGAATATTGGAACTGAAGAAAAACCTAAATTAGCAAAGATTGGAGACTACTGGGATGATGATACAGTAGGCAAGGTTGTTGAATTACTAACAGAATATCAAGATTTGTTCCCTACAAAATTTTCAGAGTTGAAAGGAATCATTGGGGAACTTGGAGTGATGAAAGTCACATTGAAACTTGATGCACGCCTAGTGAAACAACGCCCATACAGGCTGAACCCAAGATATAAGCAGGTGAAAGAAGAGTTGGAAAAAATGGTGGCAGCAGACATCATTGAACCTATAGAAGAATCTGACTGGGTAAGTCCAATGGTTGTGCAAGATAAGAAGACCAAGGGAGAAATCAAAATCCATGTAGATCTGCGCAAACTGAATGATGCTCTTGTGCATGATCCATTCCCAACTCCATTCTCAGATGAAATTTTGGATAATGTTGGAGGTCAAGAAGCATACTCCTTCACAGATGGGTTTTCAGGATATCATCAGATCCATATTGCACCAGAAGATAGGAGTAAGACCACTTTTGCTACTGAATGGGGATCCTTCCAATATACAGTTATGCCCTTTGGATTGAAGAATGCTCCTGCCATTTTATTGTGCGTAGTAGTTGTTGCTTTCAAAGAATTTATACACAAGTTTTTGGAGGTATATTTTGATGATTGGACTGTATTTGGGTTGTTAAAGAAGCATGTGTCAAATCCACGTTGAATGCTGGATACTTGTAGGAAGTATCATATCTCCTTGAATTTGAAGAAGTGTATATTCTATGTGCCATTTGGAATACTGTTGGGACACATTGTCTGCCAACAGGGATTGATGGTGGATCCTGCAAATATTATAGTCATAGTCAATTTGGAAGTACCTGAGAATATTAAGCAGTTGTGCTCAATATTGGGGCATACTGGGTATTATACGAAGTTTATTCAGGGATATGTGCTGATCACTGTGCCCATGGAAAAGCTGCTCAAGAAGGATGCAACGTTCTGTTGAGATGAGGATTGTTAGAAGAGTTTTGAGCTACTAAAGGAAAAGATGGTCACTGCGCCCATCTTGGTCTTCCTAGATTGGTCAAAGGCATTTCATGTACATGTGGATGCCTCTTGTATTGCACTCGGAGCTGTGTTAGCGCAGCTAGGAGCAGGAGAAATTGATCATCCTATTTCTTATGCAAGCCGAAAACTGTCAAGTGCAGAGAAGAATTACTCAACCACGGAAAGGGAAGGGCTAGCAATGGTGTACGCACTGCAGAAATTCCGCCACTATCTATTAGAAGGTCACTTTAAGATGTTCACTGATCATTCTGCTTTCAAGTACCTGGTCAACAAGCATGTGTTGGGGGGGAAGATATGCCGATGGTTTTTTTTATTCTAGGAATATGATTTTGAAATTATGGTAAAACCAGGAATATTGAATGCCAGGCTAGACCATTTGTCGCGCATTGAAACAGGAGAGGAACCTACAAATATAGACGATGGATTTCCAGACGCGCAGTTGTTTGCGATAAAGGTGGCTAATGAGCATTTCCCTGATATCATTCAGTTTCTAACTACTGGACGCGTGCCTGAGGAGTATACAGTTCAGCAAAAGAAGGAACTCGTGGCACGCACAGCGGACTTCACCATTATTGTTGGACAATTGTACAAAATAGGTGCGGATGAGGTCCTGTGAAGATATTTCCTGGAATATGAGAGATGTGCAATTCTAAATGAAGCTCATGGAGGGGTTGTCGGTGGTCATTATGCAGGTAAGACCACTACGCAGAAGATCTTGCGAGCTGGGTTATGGTGGCCCACGCTGCACAATGATGCCTATGTGCATTGTTGCGCATATGATGTATGTCAAAGGACAGTAAAGCCGTCGCGCAGAGACAAGATGCCTTTGAATCTGCAGATGGCACTGCAAGCTTTTGAGAAATGGGCTATAGATTTTGTGGGACCTATAATCCTCCAGGAAGGAAGAGTGGTGGGTGCTACATTATCACTGCGACGGATTACGTAACAAAATGGGTTGAAGCCAAACCAGTGAAGGATTGTACAACTGAAACAGCTGCACAGTTTATTTTTGAGAATATAATGACTCGATTTGGTTGTCCTAAGATTCTGATAAGCGATTAGGGTGCGCATTTTTTCAATGACACCATTGAAGCATTGGCAGAAGAATTGAAGATGCGTCATCATGAGAGCTCTCCCTATCATCCTTAGGCAAATGGCGCAGTTGAAGCTTTCAATAAGATCTTGGAGACCGTGCTCACTAAGGTATGCAATGCTAACAGAAATGATTGGGATGAGCAAGTGCCTATAGTTCTCTGGGCGTATACGACTACTTGCAAGAAGTTGACTGGAAGGACACCTTTCAGAATGGTATATGGGTAAGAGGCTGTGTTGCCCATGGATTTCATTGTTCCTAGTCTGCGCATTGCAGCATTTACCAATATGGTTGAAGAAGAGGTTGTCGCAGTTGGTTGCTTTGGTAGAAGATCGTTTTATTGCAAATTATCACCAGCATGTTCAAAAGGGGTGCGAAAAAGCATGGCATGACAAGCATATCAAGAAAAAGGTATTCAAGGAAGATGATCTGGTCTTACTATATGACAGCAAGTTTGCGCGCCACCCAGGGAAATTGAAAATGCATTGGCTAGGGCCTTATGTTGTTAAAGAAATCATTGACGAAGGAGCAGTGCGCCTGGCCAATGATTGGTTGGCGGTGAATACCTTCCTGGGTATGTCAATGGAAGTCATCTGAAACCGTACAGAGATGGCCCTGTGCCTACCAAATGACTATATGGCCGGAGTATTAGACCTGCACAGATGGGATGGCGAATGCACAGTAAGGTGCAATGCGCGCGCGGTAGCTGCGTGGGGAGGTTGACTAGGTCGTAGAGGTGTCAAAAACTAGCCGTTGGAACAGTAAAACTGAATAAGACATATTTATTACCGTTTCTGGGAGCGTCTAGGATGTATTTAATGGAGGAATTTTACCAGATTCGGGACGGTTTTGTCAGTAATGGAGCCTCATTAATGCACAAGGAGACGTTGAAGACATGCCACAAGTATAAATATGACCTATGGGGTCGCAATAGTTCCCTTTGCTTTCTGAGTGATTTTCGTGCTTTGAGCTCCTTGATTGCCACAACATTTGCTGTGTCTATGTCTGGTTTGGATCCAGGGTCCGAGGATGCATTGCGCCGAGCAGGGCTAGGTTACACTATTCCTGAAAAGATCACAGCCACAAGATCGGGTGATGACCCTACTGTGCCTGAAGTTCCAATTGTGGAAATGTCTGCGCCCTCTAGGACTAAGAAGGGGCAATCTTCCAGAATGCGCAAATCTCCTCGAGAAAAGACCTCAAGGCCGTGCCCTTCAGTAGGTGAGAGGATGAAAAGACCTATGTCAGAGGTCCCAAAAACCATTGATGAAGAAGAAGAGGATGTGGTCGAAGTGGCCCCATTCTCGCGGCTGCCAAGCTATATCGCACCGCGCAAACTATCTGTCAAAGTAATTAAGGACCTGGACAAGGTGCGCGTGGGTATTCAAATACCCCTAATCCCTGAGAATGTCCCGATGGAAGGGGACATGTTCGCAAAGATTCCGTAGCTCCGATTTGACGATTGGGACATTGCCGATGTCAAGAAGTTCCCAAAGCTTGCGCTAGAGCTATACCTGGACTAGATTCCCTATGAAGGAGGCATTGTGTGCCTCAAGCGTAAGAGATGGGTCCTAGGTCTGCATAAGGCAGGCCTGCTCAATTTGCTCTAGATCCCTCATTTTGGGCGCAGCCCCATAAATGATATATATGTCAGATAGTTGTTGGCTTTAGTCCATGATGATGCACTCTAGTTGGGAGAGAGCATCCCCATTGACGCTGAGTTAATCCACAGAATCACGAGTCTGCCTAGTAAGGGAGCTGACCCTATAGCTAATTTTGGCAGTAAAGCGTAGGAGAAGGTAGTTGTTGATCAAATTAAGAAGAAATATAACGTCACAAGGAAGAGTCGGGGATTTGTTGTCGACACAATTAATTACCCAGCAGTGCGCTTTGGTACAATCATCTTGGCCTGCAAGATGATGTGCAAGTGCAGACCTAAGGAGGTGACCGCACACGTCATTGCACTCGCAGGTCGATGTGAAAAAGGCATGATTTATAATTGGTGCAGTTACCTATGCAAAGAGTTTTTAGAAAATGTGCGCGAGGCTATGGAGGAAGGCAAGCACTTCCAGTATGCTTGGCTCCTATTATTGATTGCGCTCATTGGGTGGAGGACCTCGAAAGACACTCAATTCCCAGAGATCGAGCCAAAGATGTGCGAAGCTGCATGCTACGCAACCTTGTGGAACTCCTTCGACTTGGTGTGCGCCAGAAAATAAGATTTTTTGGGTTCTATATGATGCTACCTTAAATCAAGCAGTGCAGTCAAAGTCGCGACTGTCCCACATTGTATGGCCAATACAAGATGGTAGCATATTTTAAAGCTACATTCCATAATATACACATCCACGCAAAGGGCATTGTAGAAGGAGTACGGTATAAGCTACCATTCCTAGTGACTGAAGATGATTTGCTTAAAGTGACAGCAGAATGGCTGCCGACTTGGTTAACACCAGCCACCCCAACGAAGCTGCGCATTTCGACAGGGAAATCACTGAGAAGATCTTCTCTGAGTGGCATTTCGACAGGGAAAGCCATGAGTGTTTGAACTTTGGACCTCAATCCAAAATGATCCAGTAGTACAACAGCTGTGCGATGCCCTGCACCAGAAGGAGCAACAGTTCGAGGAAATCAGGACAGTGGCGCCCACATTGGTTCTTACACAACGCCTTGCTCGTCTGCAGGAGTGCAGAACCATACAAATAGAGATTGAAGGTTTGCGTTGGAAGGAACAACTACTAAAAGAACAAATGTAACCATGGGCAGAAGAAGCACTTCAAATTTTGCAGACGCTGGACAACACATTGAACACCATCCAGCAAACTCAATGCAGCATAGAGATGGCCACTGAAGGGCCTACCATAGAGAAGTTGGTTCAACAAGCGGCGCCACAACGCAAAGTTTGGAATTTGTGCTCCCTCTCAAAACTTTTGTCAGCATGCTTTAGGCCAAGATGAAGGAGCAGGCGCCTCAGTGACTTGGGACGAGTCACTTGTTTGTGTTGGGGTCCTGTTGGAGCAGGGTCCCCTGAGGCACAAATTTTGATGTATTTTTGTATAATTTTCTATGAGCACGCTGTGCAATCGAGTCAAGGGGCTTTGGGGTGGGTCAAGTCCCTAATTTTGTATAGTATTTGCGCGCTAGGCGAATATAAATAGATAGATCGTGTCTAAGTTAGTTCAGTTCAAGTAAGTTCATGATATTGTGATCTATATGCATCTGTAATACGTGTAAGGGTTGGTCTGGGTTGGGTTGAAAGGCTCCTGCTGGCTGTGTGCGTGGAGACCTAGTCCTGGTTGTGTACGGACTTAGCTGGCTGTGTGCGCGGAAGGGTTTTGTAAGGGAAAGTTGATGTATTGAAAAAATCTGAAGCTAATAGAAAGGACAGATTTTGGCAAGCTTACTTTGTTATGAATCTGTGTTATTTGATGTTTATGTTCTGTTGAGATTGCAGTGTTTCTGTTGATTATTGCGCAAAGGATATCTGTTATGTTTATGAATGCTTATTGATGGTTGATATATTTGTTTAAGTATTTGCATTGGTTAAGATCTGGATCTGTTTATGTTATATTTTAGCTGCGTTAAGGCAAACAACGACTCTGTCTTATTCTATTAAAGATTGTGCATTCCCTGTGATTTTGCTGTATATTGTTGGCGCATTTGTTTATGAGTAGTATAAGTTTGCATTCAGTTTGCTGAGGACCACTTCATTATTTTCTCCCTCAGGGTGCAGAAACCTGGTTCCAGCACCCCCATACTGCTTCGGGTGATACTTTGATTTGCGCAAGCAGCTCATTTCTGAAAGGGTCAGTAGTTGGAGGGTTTGTTGGTTTATCCATAAAATCTGAACTGGGTCAGGACCCCTCAAGCCAACATGACTTATACTGCGAAGCCTTCCAGGTGATGAAATTCCACTAAAGAGTAGGAAGTGGAGTGTTGAGGTGATAGTGGCCTCCACCCATTGTTGTATCTTGGTCCGGCTCTTGTCTTGGGAGGTCTCTCACCAGACTTGCCAGATTTCGAGGCAACATTTATGGCACCATTTCTAGGGAGGATTTGAGTTAACCTCCTTGTTATTTGAATATTAAGCTTCATCTTCCTTCGAATAGAATATTTGAAATGACAAAATAGATTCTCTTCTAGCGACTCCTAATAGTAATCCAATTAAGTCCCCTTGTAGCTCTTTTGATGATACCATAGCTACAAGAAAGAAGAATACTAATCAAAAAACAACTGACACAACCACATCACCTGTAATTCCAAATTTTCCTGTGGTTAGGTAGCCTTACTGACTAGGATACCTTTCACCAAGCGACAAAATATGGGCCACAGTTAAGGAGGACATCATGCTTCTTGATAAATTCCAGGAAGCTAGAAAACCAAAAATGAAATTGTTATGGAGTTCATTCAACGTTTTGGAAACTTTCTCAAGGATGTTCCCAGAATATATAAATAAACAGATGAAATAATCCTTGATAGGTACTTAAAAGCTTTTCCTGGACATTTAACATATTCTCTAATGGACAAGAACCCTCAATCTCTAGATGAAGCTAAAGTCTTGGCTATTGAAATAGAGCAAAACTTGAACTCATCCGAATTTGACTTGTTCACTTATCCTAGGACTAGAGTAGAACCCAACATTAAGCCTAGTGCGTAAATGGATCTTATCTTGCAAGAATTTTCCCAAAAATTTGATAAAGTCACTACTGAGTTGATGCAAGGACAAATGTGAATGATGAACAAGTTGTCAATGTTTGAAAGGGAAAGGAGTTCTCGCTAAATTTTTCTCCAAAGCCAAATTTTTAACAAAGAAAGACCTCTTAAGAAAACAACATTTTTGGAAGACTGATCTTCACAACAAAGTGTTCCAAACACCCTTGACCCAACCAACATGGTGGGAAAAGATGAGAATCCTTGGTGTCAACCCTGCAATGAGTAACGAGTTTCATACCCTTGAAGGGTATCCATATAATCAAGTGGAAGAGGAGGATACCCTAGTGCACCTCAATATTGTTAATGATGGTGCCTCATTCAATATCTTGCTTGGTGATTCTTACTTTCAAGAATAGCTTGAGCAAGATCATAATGAATATACTAGTAATTAAGATGAGCCGACCATGGTTGTTGAAGAGAATGGAAAAATTAAGGGACTAAAATACTCAAGGAGAAATGTCAAGGAAATCTAAGCAAGCAAAAGTTCTAACTTTACCCTCCAAAAGAAGGATAGGCCACCTGTACAACTTGAAAACATCCCCAAGCCAAATCACCAAAACCCTAATGTATCTCTGGATGTTGACTTAGAGAATGTTTTGGCTAAAGTGAATGTACAGGTCCTGTTGCCCACCAAAAGTGGGTGACCCCATGGGAGAAATTTGTTCTCCCATCATCTCTTCCAGTTGGCAGCCAACAACCTTTGACAACCACTAGTAACCGATGACGATATGCCATTCATATCTATGCCACCTGCATCAGTCCTATGTTTCTTCACCCATTTGGAAGGAGCACATGTTGGAAGGTGGGATTCCGATCGAAAGGTACTTTATTCATTTTGCAATTGGGTCCTTATGCTTGTTTTCATTTTGGGAATTTGACATGGATTATGGGGTAACCTGGAAGAAAGAGGGGTTTTGATCGTGATCTTGTTCCCTCACCTTAAATGGGGGGTTAATTTTTCATCCTAGTCCAGTGGGACTCCCCCTAACGGCCCTATGGGTATAGGAGGGGCACTAATTGAGAAACCCTGATTGAGATGGTGTAGTCCCATCTCTCCCTATTTCATACTTACCACTTTCCATCTTACATTAGAAAACCCATATTCCACCTCCCTTCTTCAGGTTCAACTAACCATTGGTTCTTTGGGATTTCGCACCATAAATCCTCATACCTACTTAGGGTCTAAAACTTGGCATTGGGAGGTTGATGCAGCTAAAAGAATAAGAAAAAATTATATGAAGGCCACAAGAAAAAAAATAAGAAGATCAAAATGCAAAAGATGGCTAGGTCATACACATTAGCATGTGGGAAAAAGCCTATCATGAGCTCTACTGTAACGACCCATTCCCCTGTTATACCCAAAACAATATTAGCGTGTGAACGATATAGGCATTTGATAGCTACACCTGCCTATACCGTCCACATCGCACTAGTACGCCCACCTAATATCAAGATTACAAAGATTGGGGACTTAATATTAAGGTTTCAGACTTTATGTCAAATTCAACCAAGTATAAAATTTTATGAAACAAGGTAATAAAGGAAATGAAGTAATAAAGTTAATGAATCTTTAAGTTAAAATGAGTATGCGATATTAAAGATTTATATTAAAGGTACTTAAATAAAATCCCACCTTTATAAATATGTATACGTAAGCACATTAATGGGATCACCCACCATAACAACATTTAATATAAACTTAAGGTTGGGTAAAGCCTCGGGAAGTTTGAGGTGGTGGAGAAAGATTGTTTACATTATATTCATATCCAAACATAATGAAAAGGATACCACCATAAATACATAAAAATATCATCATTAATGAGGATAAGACTTCGGGAAGTTAGAGGCGGTGGAAGGAGACTATTTAAAGGAGGTGGTATGGAGGAGAAGGGGAGGGAAAGGTTTTCTTGGAGGAGGAGAAATGGTTTCTGCTGAAAGGAGAAGGAAGGAAATGCTGGCTTGCAGTGTTTGGGGAGGAGTCTCTTGTTCTTGGAAATCTGGGCACGGGGGACAGAGGGGACACCCTCTGGGTCTGGGATTAGTCCCGGATTTGGCTGGGAGGATTCGATTGCCCCAGTAATCTGTTCTGTTCAGTACATTACCAACAAATCTTCAGCCGCTTCAAGTTCAGGATTCGTAAGTTTGTGCTGATTTTCAGGTATTCTTCTACATATAGGTTAGGTTAATTATGCAAGCTGAAACTTCAATTTATATCCTTTCCATGTCTTATTAAGATCTGTTTTACTTAAACAAAAGTTCAAATAGTTCAAATAGGTACAAATTCTAGAACTCTCAGTGCAGGGTTATTACATTTGGTATCAGAGCGCAGTTTCAAACCCTCTTACGACCTTATAGGCCCATTAAGAATTCATTTATAAAACTGCTGCTTGTGTAAATCAGTCTCTGGCTGTTCCCAAAATTTAAAAACGTTAATGCAGATCAGAGCCTGTTCAAACTCTCAGGCTTATTAGTGAGATGGTGTTATGGAAGGTAAACAGATTGTGAGCTTAAATTTAGCAACTGTATTATAAGAAAACTGTGTTATAAGCCATTCAGAAAGAGCAATATGCTTCAACATTCATTCTAAAGGACGCTGTCATCCTGGTTCATATTCATTGAAACAGTAAAATCACGGCAAACAACCCAAAATTTACAATAACACATTTCTGTTCGGCTTGCTCAACACCAAATCAATTCACAAAGTTACCTACACCTACAAAATCAAATCTCTTTTGCTCAAAATCTACATCAATGTACTGTCAGTCCTGCAAAGCATGCATGACTTCATTGGATTTGCACACTTGCTTCAAGTTGTATCAAGGATAAATTTAACTGATAGGAGCCTTGAACAATCTTACGCTACTTTCAGTATAATAGGTGAAACTCTGAAAGTACTTACAGGAAATAAAGCATTTCTTCCTTCAATTAATCAATAGAAGCATTTATTTGCACTCTTTTTGGCTTATCGTTATGCCTCCTAGACTAAATTACCATGGGGATTGATGCCCTTATTTGGTTATGGGCAGCGTCTAAGCATCTTGGCAAAACAACTTAAAACATGGATGACAGAGTACCACTTTTGCCTTTGAATCTAACCCCAAACCAATGCCGTGTTTGAAGGTATGTGGAACACCCTGTGATGAATATGATTTACAGCAATATGTCAAGCAATCTCCCAGACTCTTGCCTCCATTCCATATAACTGTACCATTTTGAGATACTCCTATGTCAGCAAAAGCCGATAGCATCGACACCACATATAATAGTGAGCACAGGATTCGAGACCCATGCAGAAGTATTGGTGCACTCGATTACGCTTGTTGTGACTCAGTGAAGGGTTGTTAAAACAACAATGATGCTAGTTTTAGAAATTGCATTCAAATATGACAATGTTGATGACCACATTGTACAGGATGGCATACACTTTGGACTATCGTTAAAATAGACTGCACATAAAGCTGCTTGTTCCGATCTAGCACCTATACAAGATGAATGCCCCTTGGGCTGAGTAATAGTAAGCAGATAGTTGCAGTGGTACACAAACTCAATGGCCGTGGATTCAAACCAGCCAGTAATGCCACAGGTCCACTGGAAAACACACATTTCTAATCTCTAGTCACCTTATTGTGTAAGGTTAGTAAATTTACGTTATATCAGTAAGATTAGCAGTCATGGATGACATATAGCAACTTGTGAGGAGTACCTTTATGAGCCAAGAAACTATTTGCACAAACATAAATGACTGTAGAAAATAGAAAGTATATATGCCGGTGAAAAGTAAAACATGACTGTAGATGGCAGTGAATTGATCCTTGAATTGGGAATTGATATAATTGATCCTCTAAACAACATTGAAAAATCATGACGGTAGGTGTAGTTGGGCTTTGGCAAGATAGTTTGTATATCACTTTGACTTATAGGGTTACGAGTGCTCGCCAAAATAAAATGGTATAGACCCTTGGCTGAATAGCAAAGCTTTGCTAGAGAGACCAATGAGAGCAACATAGCTAGAAAAAAAACTGTATTTAGCTAAATTATCTGACACAGGTAACAAGATACTATCTCTGTGGCAAGTCACTTTAAATATAGCATTCGGATGCTTTTCCAAATAGCATATCACCTTGTTGTAGCTCGTGATATTCCTGCCTGGCATCCTAGATACGCTTGTGCATTTCTTTTGAGTCATCACTGTAAATTTTCCCGTCCAATTTGGTGGCTTGTTGAGACTGTCTGGGCAAAATTTCATAACTGTGGCGAATTCTTCTCAATCCACTGATTTCTCACCTTTACATATCTAATGAAGCCCTAACTATGACTGTAGTGCTAGACAAAACCAGAAATGGCCTTCCTAAGCATAAGGTACAAGTTTCTTCAGAAGTTTTGAAAATCTCGAACTACTTATCTCGAACTACTTCATAATAAAGTTATAGATATACAGAAATATTAGAAATGATAGGGATAATCTTGAAAATGAATGCCGTCCGACATAAATCTGGAATAGGCACCTAGCTGAAGGAAATCCTAGTAACACAATTAAATCGCATCACACAACACAGCATGCAACAGTTATCACGACTATTTAAAAGGGAACCGACCGGAGCGTAAAGAGTGTGACCCGATACCAATATGGATACAGGTGTTGAAACCATCGTAAAACTAATAACCGACTTCACCGACGCCGCTCAGCCGGACCCGTGCGTAAAAGAACTCTCGGCACCGAGGCTATCAATCGCTGAGGTGTCGTGGTCAGCCGCCGGGGGGTGTGTGTCATATGGAAGACCGCATTAAAACCAAGTTTTCTACAGCCGCGGGTTTAATAACCGAATACCATTTTGTTAAAAATATATATATATATGGTAGAGTTAAACGGTGGGACGACATGTGTCTATATATATAAGATTGGCAGGCGCTTAACTGAACCCGACGTAAATCGAACACGCAATCTTCTGATCTGGAGTCTGCTAGTTTTGTATATAAAAATATATTAAATAAACATATGGAACACACTACATTATTGCAAGTCGGCTAGTTTCAAATATTACCTTTCAGGTGTTCTCAAACACAGTGTCGACAGATCTGCAGAATTAAAGCGAGGTTCGCATCAATTCATACTCTTATTAAGATAGCTTTAAACATATTCCTTTTATTTCCCAAATTCAATAGTTTCCGTCGTGGGCTCCCCCCTTCGGCTTGTTATTTGTATTTGCATGTGACTTGGTGCTTGATGGACTTCGATGGCATATGTGGACGATTTGAAGATGTCTATAAACCATAACTTTAACCTTGTAGCGCGAGAGCACAAAAGGACGATGTATATAAACCAAAACTTCTTTAACCTTGTAGCGCGAGAGCACAAAAGGACTTTCGAAACCAAAATTAACAACCATTATTAAATTCGGCTTGGGTATCGGAGCTAAGGTCAGGATAAAAGGCAGTTGGAATATCACAAAGAGCTAGTTCAGTCTCTATTCATCATATCAAGGCACCTTGAAGAAGCAGGTGGATTTCAGTATATCTAAGGACAAGATCATTTCAGAAATCACGTACAAGAAGAGATTAAAGTTTTTCGATCAACCACACTAAAAGATGAGTATAAAGTTTTGATGCTAGATCTCTGAAAAGATTCCATAGTACAGTGAAATAGGTTCGGTACCATCGTAGCAAGGAGGCTTCATAACTTTGGTACCATTACAGTTCGCATCCAATTCAGTCTCGTGAACTCGCAGAATATCAGAGATTAGTCATGGGTACTGATTTGGTGTAGATTTCAGAAGGAACTTTAAGCTACAGTGATGAAATTTCGGTTTATGACAGTGGGATCATTTCAGAGAATAAGCCTGTAAAATTTCAATGGATACACAGTGCATCAAAGAAGTGATTTCACTATAAAAATTGTAGAAAGATTATCAGCATATAAGTGAAAACAACTGAGACAGTTTCAGTAATATAACAAGTTCGGATACTTTCCAGAATTAATTCGTAACATTTTCGATGATGAAGGATTGGGCTCCTCTATATGGAATTTCATCATTTTGGCTTCTTTAAAAAAAAAAACACTGAAAGGTCTGCGCCATAACTATCGGTAAGATGCCCTGCCCAGCTAAACATACTCGATCATTCTGAAACTTTCAAATAAATTCTAGCTTCAAAAATCACCTTCCTGTTCATACTTTTGAATTAAGCTGTGGTTTTATTATGTCTCCCGGTGGGCAGAGGCGATTCTTTTGTGTTTGTACTTGATCAAAATAGCCATGCTCAAATTTTATATTTGCATGCGGGTGGTGATAAAACCGTTGAAACACTATGCATAATTGAAATAACAGCAGTTTATCCTTGAAGACAGAAAGAAGACCGAGTCCATGCTTGCTCTATTAGCTGATTTATTAACCTCAGAATCCACAGAGTGAACAGTTTTGGTTCCCTAGGTGTTTACTATTTAAGGCATACGCATTAGGTTTGTAACCTATGGGGATTTATTTCATGTATAGAGTGTAGATAAAATGTTGCTTTCACTGAGCGTGACAGGAAAACAGGGCATCACTTTGAGGGCTCTTTTGAACAAAACTATGTACTCTGTAAATGCCTTGTGACTATGTTTAGCTTTCAAAGAATTTCTGGACCTTTATTATGGATGTCTTCAGGAAAACATTTCCTGGGTATACTAAGAGGGAAATAACACCTCACTGATATACAATAGACCATTCTCAATAGACTAAGACTCCACAACTGATGTGAGGCAATGTGTTTTAAAATTATGGAGAAAGTTGGTGTTGTCACAGAATCTTGATGCTAGAATGCTAATGCTACTTTTACACTTCAGAGTCCAGACCAAGCTACTTCTACATAATAATAAATACATAACATGATTGCCGGTTTGAATTGATGTAATACTTTTTTGAACTTAGTCTTGGATAACAGTACGTGTAAATTACTGCAAGAGTAGACAATTGATGGATACTTAATTTTGTAGGCAGTTTTATTACAGGCTTGGAAAGTTCATGTAGCTCATAGGATGACTGTTTAAGTTCAGATGCACCATTTATTTTGTAAGTGTTCCTCCTGTAAGAACTATCTGTTCCCTTTAGGTATGTTAACTTGGAGATATGTCCTTCTGTGTAGGCATTGGCGCTCATCTTCGTCCAATAAAATTAATTTTTTTTTTTCATTACAAAACTCCTCTATGTTTCCTCATCTCCCTTAGGATCCTTAATTTGTCCGAAGGTTCACTCATTAACTCCTAGCAGAAGTTGTGCATGAATTAGCAGAAAATGTAGACTGACAAAAGGTGAGAGAGTCGTATATCTGAAATATATGAGTTGATACCTATAAATAGGCAAGGAGTATGAAGAAATAACACAACAAATGAGTTGTTGGCCCAATAACAGATTGTAGGATAGGAAATAAAAGGAAAAGAGTTGTTCATATTTTTTTTTGGATATTGTTGACATGGTGATGACATTTTAGTGAATGAGATGAAGGGGACTGTCAACTGATGGGTGATGTATTTGAGAATTGGCACTAACAGGGTGGGTCCCGGGCCATGTAATCCTGTCAGCGTGTAATCTTGGAAGAGGAGTTGGATGATCGCTCTTATTATTATTTGCCAATATATTATCTCCATGTAATTATTACATATTAATCTGTACTTCCAGTCGGTAATAAATCTATTTCGTTTGGATATGAAAAACGTTCCGAGCTTCATGTTTAAGTTTCCAGCTGTCACTCATTGTACATACTATGTATTAGTTGTGGGTAGTTTAATTGCGGGCCTGTTGTTAGCAGAGTGAAGGAAATAGTGCCTCCAAAAGACGCTATAAAACCGCTTCCATTTGTTCATTTACAAACAAAGCAAAGAATCTCGTGACTAAAGATGATCTAAGTGCCCAGGAGTTGGGATTGGAGGCAGCCAGGATTTTCAAAGATTTCCTCACTAAAGGTGCTTCCTTTAAATTAACAAATATATTTAGCAGATTGAAGCTATGGTATGCTCTATTTGAAGTGGGTAATCTATTGGAGTCGATATACTCACTATGATATCTGCCATTGGAAGTCACTTCGAAGCAGCCACACTAACTTGTAATATAACAGGGACAAATTTCCTTTAATGCCTCGGGAGGGAAGGTGTGTTTAGGCTGACAGTAAAGCTAATCAAACCATCCAGAAATCGCAATTGTCTCAAATGCAAGGTTAAAATATAAAAATTGAAGGAAACTAAAGTTAAGAGTAAAGACCTGCAAGTAATACGGATCCCTGGATACCTTAATCACCTAGGAGAAAAGATTAAGAATGCCGGGTAATTAATATTAAGATATTAAAATGTAGGCTTAATACAGGTTCTTATTTCTCAGGAAGAGAAAGAGATACAATTTCTCTTTATACACTACGTATATGAGACGCTTCTACTTTGGCAAGGCAATTGCAGCAAAGGAAGAGCTTAAGATAGCATTAAATCATCATATAGCAGCGAATTTAGGAAGGAAACTCAAAATTAATAATCAATAAGGTTATGAAACTCGATAAGGAGCGATATAAAGCTAATTTTAAGTTGACAATGGGATTCATCAATTAAGAGAATTAGCAAAACTATTTCCCATGTCGAATGTTGCAGAGAAACATACTAGGACACAACAAAGAAAATCTATGAGTGCACTTATCATGATAAAGCACTCAATGATCTAGCTGAGACAAGAGGAGAACAAAAGAAGAAATGTTCAGCAGTTTTGTAGCTTTATCATGAACCTGGACATCGATCAGCTTTTGAGTAACTGTTTGTAGTGGCTATCTCTTTTAGGCATTATCATTTAGAGAGAAATTTTATGATAGTCGTGCTTGGTATTGTAGAACTACTCAAAAATCCAAACATTAACAGAAAGTCTATCAATTCTGTACAAAAGTTATCTGTTTCAGGTGCAAGGATGAATGGTGCAGAGATCAGGCCTAAGAGGTGTTGATATCAACTCTACTTGATGAAAATGAACTATTCTATGCAATGATTACAGTTGTGATTATAACAATAGTTATAATTAAAAAGAATCCATAATAAATAGTGATCAACAAGCTTAAAGTAACACGTATATTTGGTAATAACAAGGAGTGTATAACCATAATTAGAGTAAGTGCAATATATGAGTGACAGTGAACCATATGATCTTCGTAGCTTACTGAGTGTAATACCATAGCTATTTGGGTTAGAGCTCACGTATAAAAGCAGGGTTCAAGTGCTCTAAGTGATTCCGTAATATACCGGTACCATTCACCAGTTAAGTAGGAATAAGGATAGAAGTAATGGCATTCATAGGCTTGATAAAGGTTGAATCCTATCTGATATAGCATCTACTCGTATATAAAAGAGACCTTCTTGCTTCACCTCTTTCACATAGTGATACTCGGCCTTGCTATAAGATTCTAGTAGTCTACATGTTCGTAAGGTCAGTGTTATATAAGCTATACTATTCAATGGATTCACACTGGTTAACCTGTTGTAATGGCAATAAAAGCTCTTTTAGTATAGAGGTTCATCTCTCACCATGTTACATAATAAACAAGGTAGTATTGTACTAATATAGAGTCAAGGGTAAAGGTTCAATGTTCTTCATTAACATATCACTATCTTCACTGATTCCCATTGATTTTATTAGCTATGAAGAGTATGACATAATCACATACTAGCCCAACTTACCGCTTTGTAATCATAATCACACAACTTTCTGATCATGTATAAAGAGTGGTCATAGTTTATCCATGAATTTATAAAATTTATTTTGAATGATCTCGTAAGGATGAATTTTACCCCTGATACATGAATACCCATAGAGATAGGATGCTACTTCAATTTAGTGATACAGGATATATATGTTGTTATTTAAATTTACTAGGGCATGGACACCAGTATGCAATATGGCATTTAAATTAACATTTCAAGAATGTGAAATTATAGATTAGACATTATAGATGAAAATATCTATCGAATTATTTCATTGCATTTCAAAAAAAAAAAAAAATGATTCAAAGAAAGGGAATAAAAGTGTAACTACATTATGAATATGAAAAGTGAAAATAGGGGTATATAGAATGAAAATGATTAAAGCAGTGCGTCATAATTAGAACGAATAAACTAAACCGAAGCAACATCTGAGATGAGAAATTTTATTGAACATATTGATATCTGTGTGAGCAAATTTTCTTTTTATAAATTCTAGGATTGATATCATACGTATCAAAGTACTTCGAATGTGTAGAAGTTGTTATATGGGTAACAATTGGTTATGAGCAATATAAAATGCATATGCTGTAATATGTGTTCGAGTGTTTACATTGCATATTATGTACCAGTGAGTATCATGCAGAAAAACAGATTACTGGAACAATCTACGTGATGACAGATTTCCAAGAACAATTGAGACTCCATGAGACCCCAAGATAGGGTGTTGACCCTGGTCCTACTGGGAGGAGTGGAAGTGTTGCCCACTGTTTACCCTCCAATACCTGGAGTCATGGGAGGACTGTGCGAGTCACGCTCCCCTAGACGTGTGATGATGACTGTCGGATGCCTACAAGCATGTCAGGTCGACGTAATTGACTCTGACATCATTGAGGTCTATGAATGGATCAATAAAACTGATGCCATGGCATATTCCTGTAGAGGACGGATAGGATGGAAGTGGAAGAGATTAGGAAGGATAGGATGATTTTAGCATAGTTTGGAGACTCGGTGAAGATGGGAAGTAACAATTAAATTTCCAATACATACTTATTTAAAACGAAAATTCAATCTTAAAACAGGCATCCTACAATCACCCTAATCTCTAAAAACACAATATTAATCTGAGTATATAAAACCATAAACTTCGGGACGAAGTTTTCTGAAGGGAGGAAGTATGTAACGACCCATTCCCCCGTTATACCCAAAACAATATTAGCGTGTGAACGATATAGGCATTTGATAGCTACACCTGCCTATACCGTCCACATCGCACTAGTACGCCCACCTAATATCAAGATTACAAAGATTGGGGACTTAATATTAAGATTTCAGACTTTATGTCGAAATCTAACCAAGTATAAAATTTTATGAAACAAGGTAATAAAGGAAAATGAAGTAATAAAGTTAATGAATCTTTAAGTTAAATGAGTATACATAAGATTATAATGAAAAATAATGAAAATGCACCACCAAATACAAATATTTTATTATAACTAATGGACTACCACTGGAAAATGATTATAATATAAACTATATTACAGCTTCTTAAAGTCTTGAAAGGGTGGGAGAAAGATTGTTTATTTATCATGTCCCACCAATGATATTGATACATATTATCGTTAATATTTGGTTCCTCATGTTCATCGAGGCCAATGATGACCCCGGAATCAGACTTCTGGTTAGAGGCGGGAAGGACTGGCTGTGTGAGGTGGCATGTGTGAGCAGAGCACGGGGAGGGGGGGGTTTTCGGGGAGGAGGAGAGATGGTTCCGCCGAAAGGAGAAGGAAGGAAATGCTGGCTTGCAGTGTTTGGGGAGGAGTCTCTTGTTCTTGGAAATTTGGGCACGGGGGACAGAGGGGACACCCTCTAGGTCTGGGATTAGTCCCGGATTTGGCTGGGAGGATTCGATTGCCCCAGTAATCTGTTCTGTTCAGTACATCACCAACAAATCTTCAGCCGCTTCAAGTTCAGGATTCGTAAGTTTGTGCTGATTTTCAGGTATTCTTCTACATATAGGTTAGGTTAATTATGCAAGCTGAAACTTCAATTTATATCCTTTCCATGTCTTATTAAGATCTGTTTTACTTAAACAAAAGTTCAAATAGTTCAAATAGGTACAAATTCTAGAACTCTCAGTGCAGGGTTATTACATCTACCTCACTCATTATGGCCATCACTTGGATCCTAAGCAAATTTTTCTCTTCATATTATGAAAAGGAACCTTTACATGTCCCAACCCTTGGTGGAAAATGAGTTGCCTCACCCTTAAGGGGGTAATAACTGCTATACATCATACAAATCAAGCTCTAACCCTTTAAGCTATGAGCAATAATACAAAGAAAAATAAAGAAAAAATAAAAGTTGCACAAGAGGGGTGGAAAAACGAAGGCCGAGTTGGTATCTCATACATCTATGATTGCTCCCTCCCCACATCTATACACTCGAGATGAGGAGCCCATCATAGCTGGGACCATTGACCATGGAACTTGGCCATGGACTCTTCTCCCCTCCACTCCATCATTATTCAAATGAAAACTATCAATTGAAAGGTGGACCAAGGACATGTCACTTCCCCTTAGGGGTTGGAAACACCTAATAGCGTGGTTGCGCCGAAAGGCACTCTACAACCCAGTATAGAGTAGATGTGTGAGCTTTAGATGTAATGTAAGATTGTATGTAAACAAATTAATATCTTTGTAATAATTATTAATTATCCTTGCCTCTTAACCCGGAGTTATATTTATGAACACTAAAAAAAGAGGTATGGTAAATAAATAAAACCTCTTTTCATATTTACTCCATAATTAGCTTTATATTTACGAACACTCAAAAAAGAGGTTTTATTTAGGTGAAGCCTATGGGCCAAATTATTATTATTATTATTATTATTATTTTTATTTTTTATTTTTTATTTTTTTATTTTTTTATATTCTGAATAATACTAATTCTATTAAAAGCATATAGTACAAAATGGTGTTACAAGCAAGAGAGACAGAGAAGCAGGGAACCAGAAATGATCAGTTATCAACCTCGGTCCCAAAACATAACCAAGAGAGAACAAAGAGTGTCAAGAAGTGAGACAAGGGGACCAAGCGAGATAGTCACTAGAATCTACCCAAAAAGGGTAGATTCCTCCATACGACATTTCTTTCCCTTTTTTTTGTAACTTTAAACCAAACATTATTGGGAAAGTAAGTTAGAGCCAGCTGGAGATCGTCGTTAGCCACTGGAGGAGTCTCCTTATCTGAGTTGGAGGAGGCAGACTCATGAGATCATTTTTGAGGATTCGAGATAGCATTGGGCCTTCCAGGGTCTACTGAGGCCGTCTCCTTCTCCATTATTGGTGCCTCTTCATCCGCTTCAATCTCCTCCTCATCTGATTTGGGGGTCTCATTGTCATCCATGGGAGACGGATCACAGAGCTTCTAGCTTTTAGATTTCGGTTTGCGATTGCCTTTTTTCTGTTGGGCATGGAATATAGTGCATGAATTCTGAAGGTGCCATGTTTGGTGGCAATGACAGCATCAGAACGTAGTTTTCTCGTAATCCAGAGTCTGAGTCCAAAGGAAGTCACCCACTTTAAGATTTATTTGATCCGACAAACCTTTACTTAGATCTATTTCCGCACAAATTCCGTCGTAGGTGTATATGCCTTTCTCTCCCCTAGAGGGATCTGTTGCTATATAGCGACCCAGAGAGTTTCCAATTGCTTGGAAGATAGAGGAGTGCCATAGATGAGCAGGCAAATTGGGAAGCCTGACCCAAATGGGCAGTTTGGTGATGACAGTCGTAGAAGGGTCGAAATTTGGGAAATGGGCCAAATTATTATTAATACCATGCAAAAAAAACATTATTAACCCTAATATTATATTAAAATATTAATATTAATATTATTACTAAATCTAATATTCATATTAATATTATTAAATTTAATAACCTTGGATTAATACAATATTAAATTTGTTATATTATAATATATATTAATATATCATGAAATATATTAACTCTAGATATATATGGGAGGGAAGAACAAAGACATAGAGTGACAGAGGTGGAGAGATAGGGGGATTGACAAGGGAGAGATGGAGATAAACTAAAGGAGAGGTGAGAGGAGGAATGATGAGAGAGAGAGGGACACACAAATATGGAGGGGGGACAGAGAGAAGGAGAGGGGGAGGGAGATAGTGATAAGATTGGAGGGCAGAGAGAGACGGAGAGACATAGCGGAAGAGAGAGGGAGGTAAGAGAGAAAGGGAGGGAGAGAAGGAGAGGGGGAGGGAGATAGCGATAGGATTGGAGGGTAGAGAGTGAGAGAGAGAGATGGCGGAAGAGAGAGGGGGAGAGAGAGAGAGAGAGGATGAGAGAGGGAGGGAAGAAGAAAGACAGAGAGAGTGAGAAGTGGAGAGAGAGGGAGTGACAATGGAGAGATGGGGAGAGAGTTTGTATGTTTAGGGGTGAGATAAAGAGACAAAGGAGGAGAGAGGGAGGGATATATTAACATATTTGGAGAGAGAGAGAGAGAGGGAGGGAGATGGGGGAAGAGAGAGAGAGAGAGTGAGAGTGATGGGGGAAGAGAGAGGATTGGAGGGAAAAGAGAGAGAGAGAGAGATGGGGGAAGAGAGCAGGAGATAGGAGAGAAAGGGAGAGAGAGGAAGGATGAGAGAGAGGACTTAAGAGAGAGGAGGAGAGTGATGGGGGAAGAGAGAGCATTGGAGAGAGAGAGAGAGAGAGGAAGGACAAGAGAGAGGACTTGAGAGAGAGGAGAGAGGGATGGATAGAGAGATGGAGTTGGAGGGGGAGAGAGGTAGGGAATAAGAAAAACAAAGAGTGAGTAGTGGAGAGAGAGAAATAGTGACAAGGCAGAGATGGAGAGAGAGTCTGTATGTTTGGGGGTGAGATAAAGAAAGAGAGATGGATATAATGGGGGAGAGAAGGAGAGAGGGAGGGATATAGTGATAGAGTTGGAGGGTGACGAGAGAGAGAGAGAGAGGGAGGAAGGAATAGAGAGGATGTGAGAGAGTGGAGAGAGGGAGGAAAAGAGAGATGGACTTGGAGGGGGAGAGAGAGGGATTTAAGAAGAAAGACAAAGACATAAAGGTGGAGAGAGAGAGAGAGGGAGTGATAAGGAAGATGGAGAGAGAGGGAGAGAGGACAAAAGGAGGAAAAGGAGATAGAATCGGGGGAGAGGGAGAGAAGGGGAAGATAGAGATATAGATGGAAGGTGAAGAGAGGGAAGAAGAGAGATATGGAGAGAGGGAGGGAGTGACAAAGTGTTTGATAGACATGGAGTGCAAGAGCGTGTGTGTTTAGGGGAGTGAGATAGAGAGACAAAGAAGGAGAGATGGAGGGATATATAGATATAGATGGAGGGGGGAGGGGTGGAGTAGGGAGAGGGAAGAAGATTTCTTGCACTAGATGCATTGATTTCAGTGTAGATGGTGATTTCTAATCCTATTTGATTATTTGCGCTAGATGCATTGATTTTAGTGTAAATATTTATTTCTAATGATATTTGATTGCTTGCGCTAGATGCATTGATTTCAATGTCGATGATTTCTAATCATATTTGATTTCTTGCACTAAATGCATTGATTTCAGTGTAGGTGGTGATTTCTAATCCTATTTGATTGCCTGCACTAGAAGCATTGATTTCAATGTAGATTTTGATTTCTAATTATATTTGATTGCTTGCACTAGATGCATTGATTTCAATGTAGATGATTTCTAGTCCTATTTGATTGTTTGCACTAAATGCATTGATTTCAATGGAGATGGTGATTTTCTAATCCTATTTGATTGCTTTCACTAAATGCATTGATTTCAGTGTAGATGGTGAGTTCTAATCCTATTTGATTTCTTGCACTAAATACATTTGATTGCTTGCATTAGATGCATTGATTTCAGTGTAGAAGTTGTTTTCTAATATTATTTGAGTACTTGCATTAAATGCATTGATTTCAGTGTAGATGTTGATTTCTAATTTGGTGTAATTGGATGTATGATTGTACATTAATTTTAAAGTGATTGGATTAACAATATGCATCGATTTCAGTGTAAGCACAAAAAGCTATTGACAATGTACATTTATTTTTGTGTTATAGTAATTTAACCTATTAATATTGGAGGGCAAGAGAGACAATGTATCATGTTTACTACAACAACTCGAGCTAAATATTTAAATGGTTTACAATTTCAATTGTCCATTTCATATAATCGATATGAAAAGATGACAAAACCAACAAGGGTGACAATAATAATAGTAGAAGCATATTTATCAAAACCGGTCGGTTTGAACCGGTAACCGGTCAAACCGGCTGGTCAGCTCCTCCTCCGGTCAGAACCAGCCATGCAACTGGGTTTAGAGGAGGGCTTCACCAATTTCGGGCGGTTAACCGGACCTAACCGGACCTAATCGGACATAAACTGGACCTAACCAAACATAAACCGACCACCTAACCAGCCGAGGCAGAGGTTCCCCTATTTTCTCAGATCTTTAGCCTATGCGATTAAATGATAATATGACTTTATTTTCCAGCATGTTGTTAATGCAATGTATATTCATGGTTTATGCTAATTTTTGAGTAAATACTGTATAAGTGTTGGGAAAAATACTGAGAGGGGGGGGGGGGTGAATCAGTATTTACTGCATATTCAAAACTTTTACTTTTTTTATTCTTAAAACCCATACGCTACTTTTCTTTATTAAACTCGAGTATATACACGGATATCCTTCATACAACTCGCGTATTAGCAGAGATCTAATTATGCAGATATTTATTAACTTAGTTCTTTGCAACATTCATTCATCTGATGTTAAGTTATCAGTAAACATGTGCAGTAACAACAGAATAAACCATCACACAAGGCATCACATATGAACACCAGGATTTTAGGTGGAAACCCAAGTCGGGAGAAAACCACCGTTGCCGTTGTTCAGCCTTCAATATTTTATTATAGAGAAAACATCTTACAACTTATGTACTGGCGCAGACTCATACCAGTACGCATGCACCCACCTGCGCTCGTTTACCAGCCTCTCCTGGAAGGGAGCACCAACCCCCTGCTCTCGTTTACCAGCCTCTCCTAGATGGGAGCTACAACCCCCTGCTCTCGTTTACCAGCCTCTCCTGGAAGGGAGCTACAACCCCCTGACTTAAGGCTACAACCCTCAGCACCTCTTATGGACCACGTTTCATCAATTTTCACACTGGATCCAACAACTTCAATAGAGCATAACTTGTAGGCCACGTTTCATCATATTTTCAGACTGGACCCACTCCATACATTTAAGCTCAATCAAAACTGATACTTATCAATTCAGACAACCCAAAACTGTAGAATACAGATAGCAGTAACACAGCAGAACATATCAGACATTTCTTATCACAGACTTCAGCAATCCCTAGTTTTTCATACGCGCTTTCCTTTCACTGATACCGCGTATATACGCGCTTTCATGTATACAAACCCGCGTATACATCTGCACATACTTCAGAATAGGTTTCACCTCCCATACGCGCTTTCGCTTTATCCAACCTGTGTATATACGCGCCTCCGCTGCGACAAACTTGCGTATAGATCTTCAGACATTATAGAGCAGCATACTTCTCCAGATCAGATATTCAGTTCAGATTTAACCCTTTACTTCAGACAGATGTTCGCCTCATCTCAGATCTAATCATTTCATAAACAGATCTAGCAGATACAAATACATTCCAGATCTAGATTCCCTTCTTCATCATTTTCTTCATTGGTGCATCGTAGATTCAGATCTATCATCAAACTGTTACCCTTTCCATTCAGATATACTTCAGAGAGAAGTATTCATTCAAGCTCAGACATCTTGCACTCACGCTCACACCCTTTGCTCAATGAATTTCTTCTCCTTATATAGGTTTACCCTTTTTCAATACCATGAGCCAAAACCACATTACTTCCGATGGTATTCCTGGACGGGGTCATTTAGACGAATCATTACCCAATACAATGGGTCAATACCATGGCAGTTACCCCTGGTTTTGCACTTTATGAGCGCTTTTGCCCATACGCGACTTGGCACGTTATTTCTCGCGTCATACACGACTTTTCCTAGACAAATCCGCGTATGCCTTGAGACATACTCTTTTCATCATAGATCTAGCACTTACTAAATTCCTTTCTTCATTTTCTTTTGTACTCACTGTAGGTACATCAGATTTATATCATTTAACAAGTTCATCAAGACATATTCTATCAAGCACAACTTCATCAAGTGGGTTGTCATTCAAGGACAACACTCTATCAAGTGGGTTGTCATCAAGGACAACACTCAGCATCATATTGCCAACAAACATCATATCACATCAGATTTACATCATTTACCAAGTCCATCAAGTCAAGAATAACTTCATCAGGTGGATTGCCATTAAGGACAACACATGTCAACAATCTCATGTCTTCATCTTCATTCAGTGGGTTGCCATCAAGGACAACACTCCGCATCATATTGCCAACAATCTCTCCCTTTGGACTTGATGGCAACCACGATGGTGTTTGATCACAACAGATAGGTACATTAAGAATACAATGACATCATGTCACTCTCCCCATTCTTGGACACCATTCTTTCTCTTCATTCAAACACCATGTCACTCTCCCCCTTTGACATCAAGGGCAAAGGGCGGATCAAAACCAACACACTCTCCCCCCTTTTATCCTCATGTATAAGAAGCGTTCTGCAGATCTGATGTATACTGAAGTGACCAAGCTCCCCCTGAGTTCATGCTGAATCTTCAAACATAATTTTTCAATGAAGTAAATGACTCTATGAACTTCCTATCACAAAAGACTCATACTTACATCAAATATCCAACCAAGTGGATTTACATATGAGACTCAAGTACCCAACCAAGTGGGTTTACACATTTCAACTCAGCTACCCAACCAAGTGGGTTTACAAAATTTGACTCAGCTACCCAACCAAGTGGGTTTATAAATTTGACAAGTCCTTACATGACTGAATATTACAATTTTACATCATGGGTCTCAATAAGACCTTTTCATCAAATTACAAGTATGAGGGGTGGTGTTGTCTACAAAGAGATTTCTAACCATAGGACTTTTTAGGATAATGGGGGATGTAGTTGCTTCAACAATTTTCTTCATAGTCTTCCTCTTTCTTGGAGATATGGTATAGTCAGAAGAACTACTAGGGGTCTTAATTGGATTAATTTATGATGCGGACGAAGAGAAACTATTTTTTTTGTCTTAAATGTTCTCTTCAAAGAAGGTGAAGCTTAGTCTTCAAATCGCAAGGAGGTCGACTTAACTCCTCCCCAAAAATGACGCCAAAAGATGTTTCCTCAGAATCTAGTAGGATTTGGGAGGAGAGCTCACAAGACAAAAAATAGACCAAGTGACAACACTATGAGGTGTGGCCCACTGTCACCCCAACCACTGTCTCCTGCTCTTTAGTGGACTTCCACCACAAGGGAGGCTTCCCTATATTAGGTCACCTAAAGGATATATCAAGTTAAAGGGGTAAAGGTGAAAAAATAGGCCCACGAGGGATGCTCTTCTTAGGAATGAGGTTCAACTAGCACAAAATGTGAAATGCACATTCTCTAAGAGGCCTAATTAAGGCACAAAGTGACCTAGGGTTTATGAGTAAGCAAGGTCAGCAGGCTTATCAAGGAACACAAGGCCAAGAAAAGGCTTGGAATAAATGTGTATAATCAATGTATGGCATAACAAGCCTCAAGTTGAAACCTAGAGTAAACTAGGGCAAAATTTACCTAGGGAAAAGGAAGTCGCCCCTAAAATGGAAAAATTAGCCATGGGAAGGTTGATTTTGAGGAAAATATCTCACAACTAAGTGTTGAATCCCTCCACAAGGAAACAAAATCAACCCTAGTTGGAATAAGGCCTTACGCTAGCTAGTGGCTTTCCTTAAGAGGTCAAAAATCAAGTTTGGGGAAGAAAAGTGTGAATTCAAGATAGTTTTTGGTGTGATTAGCAATGTGAATAAGGTCAGTGCCTTGACCTTGGGTGATGGAGTCTATGGAAGGACTACTTAGGAGAAAATACTAAACCCTAACAAGGAGTAAGGGAATAAGAAACCGTAGTTTCAAACCATAGCTATCATTTTATGATGGAGCAAAGTCAATGAGGAGAGCTAGTCTAAAGATTCACTCATGGGATTGTCATACAAATTTTATAAGGGTAATGCATACAATACCATTGCTAAGATTCCATAGAAATATTTTCAATAACATCTAGCACATAGAAACCATATACAATAACCATTCCATGCAATAGCCATAAAATAAAATCCAATATAAAGAGACCCTACAAAATAAGTGCATGAATCAATCCTTTATTGCTCCAAATGACATATTCTATACCAAAGAATAGCTCCATAAGCAAAAATCCACAATATATCACACCTCAACAAGAAACAAGACAATTTTCATCTAGGACGAAATCTATAAGAGGGTCAAATTGATCCATAAGTCATGATCCAAATGAAATGAGACTAACCTCTACTTATATGAGGTTTAGCTCAACTAATCTAGCCTATTGAAGCCCATAAAAACAAGTTTGACATGAAATGAACTTTGGTTACAAACTTACCAACAACCCTTTATCTAATGACAAAATAGACCAAATTTTCCCACACATGTTAGTTGTAGCCTCTCTAAATGTTGACATCGTGTCCAATTAGGTCTCTGAATGCCATGTCGGGGCGTGTTGAGGTGCCAAAATGTCTGAAGATGCCTGGATGGTCCAAAATTTGAGGGATAGTCCTCAAATACTCCTTTGGGCTCCCAAGTGAAGCTGGGGTACCATCAAGTGGTCTCCATGGGTCCCCAACTATAAAATAAGGCCTCCTTCTCTCTAGTGTTAGGGCTTCCTCCAGTGCAACAAGCGCTCCCTAGTCTCTAAATGGGAGACCATCCTCATTTGGGCTTTGAATCAACTCCAACCCATTAATTTTTTCCAAAGCCAGCCTAGGGGCATGCTGGGTCCAATGGTGTCATTGTTAAGAATCCTTAAAGCTATGTCAATGTTGACCAACATCATGGGTCCTGAAGGTGCTATGGGACATGCAACATTTTCTCATGTTTTTAAAAGACTCTAGTCTCTCAACGTTGCACGGTATCTCTCTATATATATCTCTCTAGAAGGCATGGGTACTTGTGGAGTGGGTTCCCTCAAGGCTTGGGCTCTTATGACCCACCTGAAAAAAACAACATGGATTACAGTGAAAGAAACCATCCATCAATGACTAAGGTCAATAATGCATCTAAGTGGACCAAACTTGAATTTTAAGGGCATATTAATACTTCAAACAAAGTTTGCCTTCCAATATCAGGACCAAGTTCTTACAAAGGTGTGTTCTCCCTTGGTAGGGATGGTTAATGGTCAACCCCATTAGGTGCTTCCAACCCCTAAGGTGAAGTGACAATTCCCGGGTCCACCCCTCAATCAATAGGTGTTAATGTACAATATGATGATAATGAAGGGGAAAAGGCCTCATGGTCAAGTTCCATGGCTAAAGGGACTAGCTTATGGGGTGTCCACATTCTGAGTGTATGGATGTGAGGAGGGAGCAATCATGGAGGCATGAGTTACCTTGCTTAGCCTGATTTTTCCACCCCTCTTGTGCACCTTTTACTTGATTATTCCTTGTATTACCATCCATAGCTCAAGGGTTGGAGCTTTCTCTTTATAATGTAGCAGTGTTTTAAGCCCGTAAGATGTGTCAGTTTATTGTTCATCAGGGTTGGGACATGTTCCTTTTGATGTAATGGAGCATCATGTGCTCTAGAACCGGATGATGGTTAATGAGGAGGGTAGAGCTCATGCTAGGATTTTTCCCACATGCTAATCTTATGTCCCTGGCCATTTTTTCATTTTGATGTTCTTTTTCTTTCATTGTGACCATAATATTCTCATTCTTTTCTTTTAGTTTCATCAACCTTGAGGGTAAATTTTTTTCGACCCTACTCAAGTATGTGAACATATGAGTTCCAAATCCGAAATAACCAATGACAAGTTGAACCCGAAGAATGAAGGTGAGATATGGGGTTTGTAATGTAGCATGGAAAGTGTTAAGTATGGTATAGGGGAGAATGGAACACTATCTCAATCATGGTTTTCCCAGTAGTGCCCCTCCTATACCCTAATGCCTCAAGGGAGGTCCCACTGTACTAGGGCTAAATATTAACCCCCCTGGGAAGGTGAGATAAAAAAAATGCGGTCAAGATCTATCAATCTTCCAGATCAATCCATCGTCCATACTAAATGGCCAAAACAAACAAGTGTAAGCACTCGATTTCAGAATGATAAAAGAACCTTTTGAATAGCAACCCACCTTTGTCCAACTGTAAATGCCAAATGGGAGAGGCATATGGTTGATGTTAATGGCAGAAATACATGACATGTCATCGTCAAATGTTTTCTGGCAGGGGATGCTGATTGGCTAGCTGTCAAATGTAGGAGAAAAGTTTTCTCCTATGGCATTACCCATTTTGGTGGGTAACAAGCTCTATGAAAAACTAGTTCTTTATTATTCTAATGCAATCTCGAGATGAGCAGATTTATACTTGTCTATGAGATATGTTCAATCAAGAAATGAAGCTTAGAATTCAGATTACGAGGAGATTGGCTCAACTCCTCCCCAACAATGGTGCCAGAAATGTTGCCTTAAACATTAGTTCTAACAAGGAAATCTACCTCACAACTAGGCCTAAACATTAGTCCTAACTAGACCTAATAATTAGCTCAACCAAATTTCAGTTAGCGTAAACACAGGCCTAATCCAAACTGAGATCCAATACAAATTGTAATAGAGACTATCTTGTATTCATGCCACTGTTCATTGCTGTGGGTATCCTTTTTTTTTTGGATAATATCTAACATCTTTACTTGACTGTTTTAGTGTAGATTATGTATTTGATCAATGATCATGTAGGTTGTATAAACAAGGCCTTGCGAACTTGTGTGATTGAGACCTTCTTGTAACCACAAATGAAAGGAAGTGGTTTGAGGTACCTTGCAGCGTTAATGAGGTGCACAATCATGGAACATCAACATAATTTTGTATAAAAGAGGTCAAGGCTTAGAATTAGACTTGCGGCCTTTCTTCTCAAGCTACAGAAGACTCAATTATATAATTGTTTCTAACAACATAAATGCTTAAAATAAATTCCTTAGTAAGGGCCGAGAATATTTAATGAAGTCCTATTCCTGTAATTTGAAAAATGCCCAAACAAATCACCCAAAACTCAAGAAAATAAAATCCTAACTTCAGATTTTTCGCTAGCGCACACAGGTGTCCTTTGATAGATTTTTGATCAGCCATTAAAGGACATTGGGTGGGGCTTCTAATATGAACGTTGGAGGTTTAGAAAAGGGATCCATGAGTTAGACATTCTAGAGCTTTTAGGAGAACTTTGACTTAGGATATGTGAAAAATAATTTAAAGTAATATATGAATGGGCAAAGTAAGAAGGGCCCTAGCTATTTAATAGATGAATGATCATTTTACCAAAATTATATAATTTAATTAATATTAATAAATAATAATAACTAACCCTTAATATGTTGTTAAGGATCTTAGTATTTTCAATTCCACTTAGAAATGTGAAATCAATGATTGGCTTAGTGCATATGGTCCTACCTGGTTGTGAAGTCAATGATTGGTTTAGTGCCTTTGATTCTTGAAATTATTCAAATTATACGTGGTGAGATTACGGTGCGAATCCCTATCATATGTTGACAAATGTTGGTGAATAAGGTGTCATGTCTCTACCCCTTGGGGTTTTAGCCCACAAAACTGGGTCTTCATCTTTAAACTCAATTTTCTCTCAAGCCAGAAGGAACCACGAGGTGTATCATATATCAACGGAAACATCTTGTCGAGGAGAATCTATCTAGAAGGATCTTGACACAAGATTCCATGAATTTCCATGTCAATTTTGCCATGGAAGATCGGGTTAGCTCCTGGTGCTACTTGGGTTGACATCAATGACAACCACCTATCAACAATCTCTTGCTTTCGCATTGATGGCAACACAAGTACTCCCCCTATGATCATAAATCCCCTTGACATGATGCTACTAACCTTCCAATGCTCTCTCCCCCTTTGTCATCAATTGCAAAGTGTAACTCCACCTGACAACCTACCTCTCCTGCTAACCTGTAACCTGCCTCGAATCCCCCTATCTACTTGACTAGATAAATAATAGTCTAACGGAAACTTGGTAGAATCCCAATATTTTGGCAAATATACTCAAATGCCTCATGCGGTAAAGGTTTGGTAAAGATGTCAACGATCTGTTCTTTCGTCCCAATGTATTCATGTTAATTTTGGGCAGCTAGCTCCAAACTCCATGATGCACTGCTCATATGATGATGATTATATTATTGTTGGATTCCTCTTTCGTAGAGGTGCAAGATTGATCTAAAGATCATCTTGTTTGGATGAGCAGAACATATCTTTTGATTTTATTTTCCACACATGTGCAAGGTCGGCCAGATTTGTCAAGAATGGCCAGATTTGTAATGTACGCTCACAAGAAAAATAGATGTGTCACACACCCTCATTGATGGATCTAAATTGGAGAGACTTGGAGGTCATTTGCTCATCAAGTCATCACACATTCTCTCATCGTGATCTGATTGGTTCGATAGCCTTTGGAGGCCTCTTTCCTTCACACGTGCAAAGCTGAAGCTGGGGAAAATATGCGGATCTGTTTTAGGGTTGTTTGTTGTGCGTTGACGAGCATTGACCATGGTCAACCCTTGACCGTTTGACCTCCCATATTTGCTGGAAATCCGATTTTTGTAGGCTGTACAATTGGGCACAAAAATCGAGGAAAAAGGAGCAGTTTGATCGAAGCCCTAAATCTGCAGCGTTGACTTTCTGCGTTGATTGCCTTGCATTGAATTTTCTATGTTGACTTTGGTTGACCAATGTTGACTTTTGATGAGCTCTTTGAGGGTTGTGTGTGACATTTTGGAGGGTTCGCTGATCTGATGTTGAGAAAGACTTTGTTCGCTGATGCATCCTGTTGACTGTCGTAACGCACACTATCCTATATCTTCGCTAGACAAGAAGAATTGTAAATACTGATCTATATTATTGGCTTGTCTTCTATTGATCTATTATTGTGTTCTATCAGCATTTTACTTTCATGTTTATGTGATTGCTAAATTGAATCGGGCCTAAGAAAGATTGAAGTAAATTTGCATTAAGCATAGAACACTCCATGTCTATCTAAATTTAACATGGGATCAGAGCTGAGGTGAAGAAAAAGCCCAAGCTAGTGTGAAAAGCAATCACCGGAGAAGAAATCCTATCAAGGACCAATGGCCTCCTCAACCTATAAGGGTTTCAAGTCTAATGATAAATTGACTGATAAGTCTGATTATCATGCATGGAAGATGTCCTTGGATTTGGCATTAGAAGATCAAGATGTCATGGACTATGTGCAGGGGAAGATTCAAGAGTCTCCATCAAATGCACCTGCTGACACAACAACGAAGTATAGAAAGCGGGAAATCAAAGCAAAGATGATTATTTGGGATTCTATTCATAAGCACTTGGTTGCTTACATTTCTAAGCTGAGCACATCTAAAGAGATGTATGATAAGCTGGTTAGCATGTTAAGGGCTAGCAATGCTAATCAATTTCTTTTCTTCAAGAATCAATTGAAGAATATCAAGAAGGGCAAGGATGAATCCATTCAATCCTATTTTATGAGGCTCACTGAAATCAGGAACAATATTCTAGCTATTGGAGAAGAAATAGTTGATCGAGAGATGGTTCTCATTGCGCTTGGAGGTCTCCTCTGTTATTGGTATGTATTCAATACCACTATTCTTAATAATAATGACATTCTTGATTTTGGTGAAATATTGACGAGATGCACTCAAGAGGAGACAAGAATGATGGAGAGAGATCATGCCTCTAATGGAAATGGAGGTGACCCTACTGCCTTCATCGCTCATGCAAAGAAGAAGAATAATGGTGGTCCGAGAAATCAAAACCATGGAAGAGAAGGGCCCAAAGGAAGGAAGGGAAGATGTTACACTTGTAACAAGTTTGGTCACTATGCAAGAGAGTGCCCTAATAGAAGGGACTCTCCCAGGGATGATGACAACAAGAACTCTAGGGGGAATGGCAATCAAAGGAACAACAGGTTCAAAGGAAAAAGGAAGGATCCCTCTGATCGTAGTGGAAATGGGAAACCTTTCAAGAGGTCAAGAAATTCCAGGGATGAAAAGTCTAATGTTGTTGATCATAAGGGAAATGAATTTATTCTTGTATTTGCCCTCTCTGCTGCATCTCCTCCCGACACCCTGGAAGTGCATTCATATGGCACCCTGAATTTATTCTTGTTGATCTAATGGTAGTGCTGAAAATTAAGAGGAAAGATTTGTTGCTCGAGGCTTCTCTCAAAAGGAAGGCATCGATTATGATGATATATTTGCACCTATGGCCCGCTATACCACCATCTGATCTATCTTTTCCCTTGCTGCAATGCAGGGATGGAGTCTCTATCAAATGGATGTGAAGACCACTTTTCTGCATGGTTCTATAAAGGAAGAGGTGTATGTGGAGCAACCTCTGGGGTTCGAAGTCTGAGATAGAGACACTTATGTATGTAGGTTGAAGAAAGCCCTCTATGGGTTGAAGCAAGCCCCCAGGGCTTGGTATGAGAGGATAGATAGCTACTTAATGAAGCTGGGATTCACTCGAAGTAATGCTGATCCAAACATTTATTTTAAGGTTGATATAGAAAGGCCTCTCATTCTAGTTCTCTATGTGGAAGATCTCTTCTTGACAGGTGTTGAACCTCTCATTCATCAGTGTAAGAGAGAGTTGCTTCGGAGTTTGAGATGAAAAACCTAGGACTGATGCATTACTTCCTAGGCTTGGAGGTCTGGCAGAGGCCAGGCGAGATTTTCCTTTCTCAAGGAAAATATGTCGTGAAGTTGTTGGAGAGATTTGGTATGGTGGACTATAAGTTTGTGTCACATCGATAGAACTCAACTTTAAGAAGTTGTGTGGAAACGCTACTGGGCCCGTGTTGGGAAATACCACCGAGTATCGACAACTCGTGGGGGCCCTGATGTTCCTAGTGAACTCCCGTCTGGACGTATGTTTTGTCGTGAACACTTTGAGTCAACATATGGTTGATCCTCATCACATTCACTGGATTGGTGCCAAGAATCTATTGAGATATCTTCGGGGCACAATCAACCATGGGCTGAGATACACTGTCGGGAGTTTGAGACTCCATGGATATACTGATGTTGATTGGGCTGGTAGTGTGGTGGATTGAAAGAGCACATTTGCCTTGGGTTCTGCTTCGACATTGTAATATTCCGAATAGGAAATAAACAACAATATAAAGCAACATAAACAATAACTACAACAAATATAGAGACATCGTGAAAAACACTGCAAACATAGAGAAACGCTAAGCCATTTTATTATAATCTGAAAGATAACAATAGGTACAAAGGTGACCAGAATGATGGAACCTTGGCTTGCTCAAGGCAAGCTGGAAATACTCTCAAAATCTTCAAGTGAATCACTGCTCTCTCTATGACTGCGTAACTCCTGGTGTTGCTGTTGTCGTATTGCTGCTACTGCTGGAATGGAGCTGCTCTTTGGGGCTGTTCCCCTGCTCAGAATACTATGAAACTCTGGATATAATCTCTCCTCCAATAACCTGGAAAAAACCAGGAAGGAATCTCGGAATGGCTGACCCCGGAATTTGACCTCCCTTGGAAAATCACGCACTCTAGGTGAGTACGCTGCCCTTGAACTGATAGACTGCAAATGATGGCCTCCTCCTACTGCAAAATATGATTTGGGAAGGGTTGATCCCTTCACAATACTCTCGGGCTGAAATCCCTGACCTCCCTTCTCTTTCAGTGTTGCCTCCTCCCAAGACCGCGTAATCCCTGAGTGTGACTGTGTTGCCCTAGTGACTGCGTGCCCCTGGTTGAAGAGTGCTGAGTGTTATGCGCTGAAAAACAATGGTGGATCTCCTCACCCGAGCGGGCACTCAAAGTCCCCCGAGGCTGAGGTTGGGATCTCCGCTCGGAGACACCCGCGTGCTAAATAGCACTAATCTTGCATACTTAGCTAAACAACAAAAGCGTGCTCAATGTCTGAAAGATATAAAATCAGAAGATGCATAATAGAATGACTGAATGGTGAGCCTCCTCTTCCTTTTATGCTTGAGAGCCTAACTCTCCCTTGGGCCCCACTCAATTGCGCCGTCCCTCCTTGGCCACGCTGTCCCTACCATTGCGCAATCTTGGCCCACGCTGCCACTGTGCTGCCTGGCCCACATTGCCTCCACACTGTCCCTCTCCCTGTGCTATCACTTGGCTCTCCTGGGCCCCATGCTGCCATCTAAAATTGCCTAAATGACTTTAGGGAATTATCATCTCCTAAGTGTAGGTTATGGGTCCCATCACCCCCTTTATTGACTGACTAACATTAGAAAGGCAAAAACTGAACAAAATTAATATTGCCAATTAGTTGCTGCTAATTGGGAATATCACAGTCCTCCCCGCAAAAATGTTGCTTGTCCTCAAGCAACTGCAAATATGGATACTGCAAAATCTTCTCTCCTAAGTGGCATCCTCATCCGGCAAATTTCTCCACTTCACCAAGTACTCCCTGACTGTCCTGCTCCGTCGCTGTCTCTCCCTGGTGTCTATGATGGCTTCTGGCTATAACACCAAATGCTTCTCATCATCTGTAGGCGGAAGCTCCTCTGTTGCAGTCACCTGCTGCCGCAATGCATTTTTCAGGCATGATACATGGAATATGTTGTGGATCCTGCTACCTATGGGCAGCTCCACTCATACGCAACCTACCCTATCCTGCGGATCACCCTGTAAGGCCCATAGAAGCAGGGCTTGAGCTTCTCGGCCCCCTTCTCTTTTAGCATGGACTGTCGGTATGGATGAAGTCGTAGGTAGACCAAGTCCCCTACCTCAAACGACCTCTCTACCCGTTCTCTGTCGGCATACAACTTCTGCTGGTTCTGTGTTGTGGCTAAGTTATCCTTAAGAGTCTGGAGTATATCCTGACTCTCTTGGATCCAATCTTTGGCCCTGGGGACCTTGCTAGCTCCAAACATAACATCAACAAAAGTCAGAGCATGATATCCATTGAAAGCATAAAAAGGAGACATACCGATAGACATGTGGAAAGTGGCGTTGTAGCATTATTCTCCCAAATGCAGTCAACGCAGCCATGCCTTATGCTGCGCTGTGACATAGTTTCGCAAGTAGCCTTCTAGCCACTTGTTCACTATCTCTGTCTGCTCGTCCGTCTGAGGGTGGTAGCTGGTACTCAGAGTCAATTCTGTACCCACCAAACGAAAGAGCTCCTGCCAAGAACTGCCCATGAAATGACTGTACTTGTCACTGACGATGGTCTTCGGAAGACCATGCAATCTGAAAATATCACAGAAGAACAACTCTGCCACCTTTGCAGCTATGTACCGTGCGGATATGGCGAAGAAGTGAGCATACTTTGTCAATCGATCAACGACTACAAAGATGCAGTCCTTGCCCTGTACTGTGGGCAACCCAGTGATGAAGTCCATCGAAATGCTTTCCCACTTTCCTTCGGGAATGTGAAGCAGCTGTAGTAATCTGGTTGGGTGGCTCATCTCCCCCTTGTTCCTTTGACATACCTCGCACTCCTGGACATGCTGGAGTATGTCCTCCTTGAGGCCCCTCCAAGAGAACCTCTCCCTGATAGCTCTGTAGGTCTTCGTGAATCCCTGATGGCTCGACAATTGTGAGTCATGGGAGGCACGCAGTATCTTCTCCTTGAGCTGAGAACCCCCAGTCAAGAAGATCCTATCCTTGAAGTAAATAACCTCACCCATCACTCTGTACCTCTCATCGGTGACCTGGCCATCCAACACCTCACAGGCAAAACGGTCCTTGGAGTACTCCACCAGTAGCTAAGCCCTCCAGTCCGTGTCTATGCTCATCAAAGACAACGTTTCCGGTCTGCGTGATAGACCATCGGCTACCATGTTGTTCTTCCCTTTGACGTACTCAATGTCAAAGTCATATGACTGGATCTTACTAACCCACTTATGCTGCCTCTCCTGCAACTGCTTTTGCTCTAGGAAAAACTAGAGGCTGTTGTGGTTAGTCCTCACTCGAAACCTGTTGCCCACCAGGTACCTGCCGGAACTTCGCCTGTGCATGCATAATGGCCAGGATCTCCTTGTCGTATATATGATACAACTTCTCATGTGGCAACAACTTCCTGCTCTCGAAAGCTATGGGGTGGCCTCCCTGCATCAAAACTGCACCCACTTCCTCTCCTGAAGCATCACACTCCAAGATAAAAGGCTGCGTAAAATTCGACAAAGCCAATACTCGGTAGTTACTCATCACCTCCGTGAGCTTGTCAAAGGCTCTCTGTGTTGTATCCATCCAATTGAATTCCCCCTATTTAGTGAGGTTTGTGAGGGGTGCATCAAGCTGGGAAAATCCCTTGACAAACTTCCAGTAGTAGGTGCAGATGCCTACAAATCCCCAAAGTTCTGTCACATTCTTCGGCTCCGGCCATTCCCGGTGTTAGTACTGATTTTCGCACCCTCGAAAATCATCTTCCAAATCCATATTTTGGGCTTGTAATTCCTTGTTTAAGCTGCTCTAGCATTTTCGTCATCATATTCCCGCAATCTCCAAGCATTTTAAAGACAAGACTTCAGCCAAATAGATAAATTTTGTGTTCCAAGTGGTTGATTTGCTTCTGATTTCAATCAACATAGGTGGCAAAGGATTGATTACGTGGCAGTCATTTTCACATTTCTTGCAGCATATTTAGGGGTTGGTTAGGTGGCAGATTTGACCCAGATTCCAAGGAAGAGCATAAGTAGTAGTTCATCGAATACTTTCCAGATTTTAAGGGAATAATTGGTGCAGGTGGCAGTCAGTTCCACATTTTCTGTAGCAATTGAATATCACGGATTTTAAGGAGGTAGATCAGCAAAGGTGGTAGTAAAAACAGAGTTAGTTTCAAACTAAAAAGGATTTGATACCTTTTCTTAAGCAACAATTCCAATGATTATGTAAGTTGGAATGTCTATTTTTAGTTTGTTTTATTAATCAATATTCCTAGAACTTTGTAACAATATCTTTTGCAAGGCTCTATTTAAGAGTCCAATTTGTATGTAAAAAAGGGGAGGGTTGATGGCACAGTGGCCGAGTGCCATGTTGCTGATTCCCATGTCATTCCTGAACAATGTATTGTGAACACATAATATATTCCAGTTACACTCTTGAGGATTCACAAATAATATGGTGTGTGTCTTTTCCTTATGTGTTTCCATATCTCAGATCTTCATTTCCGGACTGTGATATATATATTGTCTCATGTTTTTGTTAGCCTTATGATATAGCAGTATATGATTATCAATTTTTATCAGTCTTGTTCTACAAGCTTTCTTGATAAGATGTGTATGGTAAGTCTGCTCATAAGCATTCCCTGTGACATAAATCTTTTATATGTATGATGAGATTCTTGTAAGTCTTGTGAAAGCTTTCTTTCATTAATGCATTTTAGGTCTGGAATCCTTTGTTATCCTTTCATCTACACAGTGGACTTCTATCCTATAGACCCACTATTTTTCTTCTATTCTTCTGACTATTTGACTACAAACTCAACCTTGCTACCACATCATATATCAGTGCCCTTATATGTGTAAGAACCTTTTATCTGTTTCAAGTTTCATTCAGAGTGCTTGAGATCCAACCACTTTCCAAAAATAAAATCCAAACTATAAGAATAGCCCTCGAGCTTAAGATGTGCTTGGTCAGGCGATTGATGCAGTCCAAGTGCTGATTCCAGTGCTAACACCCGGATGGCCCGGATCTTCTCCTCGTGGACCCTCGCTCTGTCCACACCAATGATATGCCCCAAATAGAGCATCTATGTCAACCTAAATTTGCACTTGTAAAGCTTAGCGTAGAAATGTTTCTCTTCTAAGAGACACAGTACAGCCTCAATGTGTTGTAAGTGATCCTCCCAAGTGTGGTTGTATATAAGGATATCATCGAAGAACACCAGCACGAACTTCCTCAACTAACCATGGAAGATGTGGTTCATACAAGACTGGAAAGTGGCCAGTGCATTGGTTAGCCCGAAGGGCATCACCAAAAGCTCAAAATGGCCGTAATGACATCTGAAAGCAGTCTTGGGGACATCCTGGTCTCTCACTCAAATCTGATGGTATCCCGACCTCAGATCAATCTTGGAGAATAATTTCGATCCCCTCAACTCATCCATCAACTCGTCAATCTGTAGAATGTGGTATCGGTTCTTCATTTTTTTCTTGTTGAGAGCCCGGTAGTCGATGCACATCCTCAGTGTGCCATCCTTCTTATTCACCAATACAACAAAAGAAGCAAATGGGCTAGTACTGGGTCGGATGTACCCAATGCTAAGAGCTCGTGAATGGTTCTTTCAATCTCATTTATGTAGGCTTTGGGATGTCTATAGGGTGTGGTGATCACATCCTGAATACCCTGCTCAAGCTCAATGTTATGCTCAAATCCCCAGTCTGGTGGCTGTCCTGGAGGTATATCGCCGAAAACCATAGAATCTCTGTCCAAAATCGACTGCACATCTAGGTGAACGGCCTGCCCTGTGGCCCCTGCCTCTGAAATACACAGCTCCACTGCCCACTCTATGTCTCCCTTCTAGAAGTCTGCCTCCATCCGGTGTGCTAAAACTGTCTGTGGAGGATATGTGTGCATGCCTCTGATCATCACATGCTTACCGCTCTTCTTGTCCGTCCACTCCATCTCCAAGGTCTCCCAGTCTGTGGTGACTTTCCCCAACATGATCAACCACTGCACTCCTAGCACCACGTTGGTGTCCGGAATGTCGACCACAAAAAACAAGATCTGTCATCGTATAAGTCCCCATGGTCATGGCTAATGCTGGAACGTATCTGGCATATTGCATAGTTCTGGCACCTGGTACCAGTACTGAGAAGCCATCAAAGCTCTCTGTCTGTATGCCCCTCCTCTCTACCAGCTGGGCGTCAATAAAGTTGCGAGTGGCCCCATTGTCGACTAGAACTGAAACACATTGTCCCTGAACGGTGCCACGTGTTAGGTCTCTGTAATTTGCAAGATTGGAAAATACAAACTGCAAAGCCTACATATGAACCACTTTGGGATTCTAGGATCTAGCCCTCCTGAATCCAGAGAGGGATCTCTCTATAAGGTGCAAAGATTGATTTATCTTTTAAGGCTTGAGATGTGATATTAGGCTAGTTATGAGGAACAAGGTTTTGTTTGTTTTGGTTGGGCAAAGATAAATGAAGGTGAAGGAAGTCTAAATGAAGGGTGAAGGTGTATGAAAGTGAATGGATGATTCAGTTGATAAGATAGGCAAAAAGCAGCTTCAATCCATTGGGCTATGGAGTCATAGTAGGATTTAATTGAAACAGCAAGGTTCAAGAGTGGTCCATGGGGCAAGTCATCTATGTTAAAGGATCTCTTTAAGTTGATTTTATGGAATGGAATGAAACAATAAGAAAAGGAATCAAACAGATGAAGAACAAAGAGCAGCCTAAGATCAAGTAAGTACTTTGAAACTATCCTGCTTTTGGCATACACTTAAGAAAGATATAAAAGTTATCTAAGATCAGGTAAGTACTTTGAAACTAGCCTGCTTTCGATGCACTTTCAATAGAAAACATTTAAAACACATAGAATAGCTTAAGATCAAGTAAGGACTTTGAACCTATCTTGCTTTCAGCATATTCAAAGGAAAAACATTCTAGACAAACAATAAAAGTAGTCTAAGATCAAGTAAGGACTTTGAACCTATCATGCTTTCAACATACTTTAAGGGAAACTTTCAGACAACCTTTGGAGATAAAACTAGAGGACAGGGCTAACCATAGACTTCCCTAATTCAACTTTACTTAGCATAAACAGAAAATAACATTCAAGAACAATGTTTAAAGTTTAGACAGTAAGAGATGGGAACACCAACACTCCTAATGCCTTGAGTATCATTAATCGTTCTAAGCCACGATTGGAAGAAAACATGGAGATAGGCTTATCGGTGAGAGTAAGTGCCTTTGACGTTAATCTAACTCTATAATTGTTTTTCTTTATAGAAGGTGGGAAGATGAATGGAAACAAAAGAAAATAACAATTTTCGATAGAAAAACATCATTGACATAGATCAATATGTCAGGAGTCTGGGAGTACTAGGGGAGTGGGGAGTCCGAGGCCAAAACAAACGCCACCACATTCTTCTGTGGTAGGTGTTTAACCGTTTTCGCATTTATCAGCCAGAAACACACCACTTGTTACTGGTACCGCTTCAATGGATAATCGCAACCGAATTTCTCATTCTTCCTCGACTGTATGAACCCTGATTCATTGGTTCCCTTACTTACCATCTGGAGAAGGACTTTAACTCCGACATCCAACTTTTAACGAGCTGCAAAACAAACTCAGTTTAACTAGTTCTAACTCAGTGATGAGATAGTTAGATGTCCAGTGAATTAAATTAGATTTCATTCACAAGTAGTGATCAATCACATAACTGACGAGTCACTTTTAATATATGCATGCATGCCAATTCTTATGAAAAAAATAGTGATCAATCACATAACTGATGAGTCACTTTTAATAGATGCATGCATGCCAATTCTTCTGAAAACCTAGTTGAGACAGAGGTTAAAGTGAACATAACTATTAGTTGTATTATCAGAAAACTTATTTGAGCCCAATTATAAAGTCATGGGAAGCCCATGATGGATTGCGCAATCAAGTAAGGTTGATTATCCCATTTAATAGGGATTAATTGCTTAGGGACTGTGTGAGCAAGGCTGGGCTAAGGAGGGGTTGAGAATTGGCTAACTGTTTGTCAATTTTTCCTGAGAATTGCTAGTAAATTTTGAGCGGGATTAGAGCGAAATAGTGAGGAGAGTGCATGATTTTATCAGTGTTAGAAAGCATTGTATTGTTTCATCATTCTTTGAATTTGTACAATATATGATAGAGGGGTTTTGAGCAGGTTCTTTCCCGAAGATACATCTTGTGTTATGTGATTGATAATTTATTTCTCTTACTTACATGTGATTGAGTGACTGTTTTATATTCCACAAATATAGTAGAAAGATTCAATATCTTTTTTCAGTACATCACAATATTGGATTGAATCCACTGGTATAGAGATTCTATATAATTTCTATAGGGGATGTTACATTAAGAAACTTTTTATATGATATTTTAAATTTATATGTATATTTCACTCATATACTAGGGAATAGTATAAATTAAATGACAAATAAATATGGATAGGCATCAAAATAATTTTTTCCTCATGATACATCTTACAATACCAAGATTTAAAGAATTAATAAAATTAGCTAAATTATAATTTTACTTTAAATTATTATTAATACTAGCCTAAATCCAAGTTAACTCCACATATACCAAACCTTGAAAGGGATCAAATTTCTTTCCATATTAAAATATTTCCATCTCAAGAGATTTGATGCGTCTCAGTGCTTGCCAGATATGGAGTTAAGATGGATGTAGGTTGATTTAATTCCCCCATTTAAATAATACATCCTCCACATGAATAATATGGGTTCTCATAAACCTAGAGCCAAAAAAATAACCAATAACTTGACCAAGTCAAGTTTACCTTAACTATTCAACAAAAAATAATAATAAAAAAATAATAATGTAGAATATTTATTTTAAAATAGGATTATTTTTATTTTTTTTATTTTGGTGGATCTAAAATGTTTACATTACATTAATGTTTTAATTTTTATTTTTATGCATTTTAACCAAGTCAAAATGTTTACAAGACAAGACATTGCAATACCTCTTGCATACTAGGTTGGGGAGCATTCTTTGAAGCAGTTATATATATATATATATATATATATATATATATATATATATATATATATATATATATATATATATATATAACTAGATTCTTTACCATGAGGAATAATCTCCACTTTATTATAGAGATTGTTAACTTGCAAATAGGTTTTGATACAGTACCATGGGCCAATACTATAGCTTACTAATACCACATTCTCAAAAAAATTTAACTCATGTTCATGTGACACATGCTCCTATGACATATTTTTTAATTAGTAAAATTAATTCAAAAGAAAGAAAGTGAATAACTACTTTTGAGATAAATCCCAACTTTTGATGAGTAACTATTACTAAGAATACTTTAGGATATTCTATCGAGCTTAAATATCTACCATCCACTTCATAATTATTGATAGTTAAATTAAAATTCTAGAATTCTTATTATAGATCGAAAGTCCCTATTGCTATAATTTTTCTTTTTAGATAGTTATTGAATTAATGAATTAATTATATTTTAATGTCCATGAGACTAACAATAGTGTATGGGAGTACCAGTCTCCCTGTTTTTTGTCTTTTGCAATTCAATCATTTTCATACTCAAATTGATGATGGGTTGTCCCAACCTTCTAACAAGCCCCTCTCTGAAAAGAAAATACCATCACATTCCAAAATGAAATGATTTTAAGATTCCACTACCCCGAAAGTGAAAAAAGTACACAACTTTTCTTCCTAGGCTTCTTTAGGTCTCTTCCATGCTCCCTTTTCATGTCAAAGTTGATGTGAGTTACTTCTTAATCAAGCAATAATAATAATTTCTCTCCACTAAATGCTAGCTCCAACGTACTCCTTTTGTTGGAGATTACAAGTGGGGTTGAATTCGTTGACATAGTACTTCTTCTTCCTACCGAAGTCTTTTCACCATATACACTTATTGAAATTCTCCATAACAAAATTCTTTAACTCCTTACTATTTGTAATACATGCATTGATGTAAATATTCCATTTTTCGCATTTTATTACTTTCTCTCGGTCATCTACCTCCTCCCATTCACTTAATTATTTTTAGATACACAAGGATAATTGTATATTGTGCATCACTTTGATAATATAGTGGTAGGATAATTGTATATTGTGCATCACTTTGATAATAAAGTGGTATGTATCACGATATTCCCGGTTCAAATATCCCCAATTTACCCATGTTTTCATAGGGGCATATGTATACACCTATAAATTATAGTGGACGCATGTAAGGTGAGAAAGAAACCTACGTAGTTGTTGGTTGTCTCTCATGCAAGTAATGTTTTGTGGTGCAAGTTTGTGTCATGCAAGTCGAAAATCAACTTATATGTCATGTGAGTACAAAACTAGTTAAATTAGTGATTTGTTTCAAGAGAATATAAAACTAACTTATTTATTTTGTGTCAGTTAAATATGCCCAATTATCTAATAGTTAATCTATATATCTTCTCTAATTTAATAATTTAAATTAAACAAACCACTCCTATTAAAATTAAAGATCATAAATATACCTAATAAATAATTAACTATATTCTACAACTTTACTACTCTATTTTAAATAGATATAACAAATTAAATTAAAAAAACAATATATAATCAATAATTGTTTCAATGATATATTTTCGCTTCTCTTTCCATTGGTTTTCCAACCACATTATGAAAGGCAAATCTTATTACAGATATTGCTAAAAGGAAAATTTTATAACGTAAATCAAGAATGGATGTAAAAAACTAAAACTCCCGATAGGAAAAAGCAGTCGTGTAACAAATTTCTAAATTTCTTAATGTAAAACAAATAATTTACTATTGCATCGTGGGTCCTAAAACCCCTAGTCCAAAAAGCACCGCGGTCAAGAACCGTTATAGAAACTTGGTTTGCATATTTACTTTTCTATATATATATAATAATTATAAAAATTGGCTAAATTATAAAAACTATAATCCTAATTCGAAAAAAAAACAACCGTTATGAATCACAAGTTGTGTTTATCAAGTTCAACAATTTCACTCTTCCATCATTGAATGTCATGAAAATATATCCGTTGAATAGGAGAAATGTGCATCTTTTGTTCATTATAATTGGCTTCTCTTTTTTTTTCTTCAATTCAACCTTTTTTGCTTTCACCAATTTCTTCCTCCGCCTCCCAGACCGTTTGTTTTTCTCTCTCGTTTCTTGTATTTGCTGAGTCCCGTGTTCTATTCTCTGTGTTATTTCTGTATGTGCATGTGTTTTTGTTCGGGTTTGTATTCCTGTTTGATATTTAATAGGTGGTGGAGGCAAGGGTTTTAAGAGAGACAGAAGCATCGGATCACACTACACCTATCCACATATTGGTCTTTCTCCTTGGCAGATTATAATGGTAATATTTTGTAGTCTTTGTTTTTTTAAATATTTTGTTTTGAAATCTTTTTTCCACAACGAAAAAGGGATATTTTTTTTCTTAATCTTGATTAAAAACAATTGTGTTATATCTCATATCAATTTGCAATGTGAATTCTAACCTTGTGTATATGTTTGTTAATATCCCAGCTCCAGGGCCATTCAAGAGTGTTGAGATAGATATATAATGCAAAGGGCAGTATTCAGATAAATAATGGCAGAGGAGTAGTTAGACACAAAATTCAGGTACGTAACCTTCATGTAACCTATATTAATTTTTAAATGGAAAAGAAAAAAGAGATACCCAACCTGGGCATATATTTTCATGTGTTTATTGAATCCCATTTAGAATTTGAGCTAGAAATTGGATTGTTAATATGTCTTCAAAAATAGGTTAATAGGTCTTCGATTGCGTTTAAATGTCTTCAAAAATAGAGGCATATGTCTTTGTAATATTTTCTTTTCATAATTATATGTTTTTCTGGGTAAGTTTCAACAGTTACGTCTAAAAACAAAAGCTTAAAAAAGATAAACATGAAACTCTCTCTGATGTTTGGTTGGAAGAATATAAAGAAACAAATAGTCGAAACAATAGTAGATGTTTGGACTAATAAATTTAAATTTCGGCCTCCCTCATTCATCTTTACTCAGGTATCACCACAAATTTATTCGCATGCAGACTCGCCCATTAGTTTATAGCTCAAATTATTCACATACTAACTTGCCCTACGAACTTGCCCTATTCACATACGAACTTGCCCATTAGTTTGTTTTTTGGAAATCTACCCCAAATCTTTCACATACGAAATTTCCCAGAGGTTTTGTTTTCAGAATCTACCCTAAATCTTTCACATACGAACTTGCCCTGAGATTTTGTTTTCAGAATCTACCCCCAAATCTTTCACATACGAACTTGCCCAGAGGTTTTCCTTTTCAAAATCTACCCGAAATCTTATGCACTTACAATTATTTCAGTGATCGAATAGTTGTTTAGGGAATAATTTGATGCTTATTGGGTCGAAATTCTAGACCATGCAACCCTCCTCTTCCTTGGACAATCCAATTGTTTAGATCCTTGATTGTACTCGGAATACCCTAATAGTATTCAATACGGCCTTACGCAGTAGTAGCGCAGGAAATAAGGTTTTGCTTTCACAATCTGCCCCAAATATTTTGCACTTATGGGGTTTCGAGTTGTGGTCTAGTCATACGTTCATACTTTTGTAAAAAGAAAGTCTAATACTTCTGAACTCGGAATAATTTGTTGTCCCTCGAACTTACTTGGACAATGTCTAATAATATTCAATTAATAAATACAGTAGATGTCTAATAATGTCTAATAACATTCAATTAAAAAAAACCTCTCCCAGTTCTTTCTATTATTCTTTTAACCATCCTAGAACCTTATATTACTCTCTTTACAATCTCAGAACCTTCTATTACTCTATTTACAGTCCTGCTGTAGCTATCTGATATTGTTTTTAAATTCAAAAATATTTCTCTTCCAAGTCGACTCAATTTCATAAAACCCCTCTAATATCGCTCCGACGTCCTATAGAATTTACCGGGGTAGTTTCCATATCGATTGTCTAAACTAGTTATCCAGATATTAAAAAGTCAATATTAATTTTGAACAATATTAATTTATATTAGATTCCATGTCTATAAACAGATATGATGAATACACTTTTATATAATGTAATATTCCTTCTAGATGTATAAAATTTTTCCGATCGAATAAAATCGAAGTTAAAAAAAAATTGTTTTTACGATATATATAAATTTTCCTCGTAAACGATGAAAAAATTATATAATAAAATTTATATTATATAATTTTTTCATCGAAGGTTATACAATAAGTACATGATTATATAGTTGAGTAGTAACTAAAGTTTTGAACAAAAATTTATAATTATATGATTGAATAATAATTAGTTTCTTTAAGAGATGATTTATGTATATACTCAGTTATAGAGATGTAGTTTATATTATTAAGAAATATTATACTTTGTAAATAAAAAGAATTGAATTTTTTTAAGATCAATGCTTTTTTATCTCTTTTTATATATTTAAATAATTGACTTTCTTGTTTATAAATAATGGATGGATTATTTATAATTATATTTATATATAATTAAAATTAATATAGAATTCAATAATGAATATTTCTTATTATTGTATTCTAAAATTTAAATAATCATTTATTTATTATATTTGAATATGTGATGTAGAGTGTGGTTTTATTTTACTTTATTTATTACGTTATGTTGTTGAATTTATGTTATTGATGTTATTAATAGTAGAAAAGAAAGCAAGGGATTGAGAGAGGAGGAAAGAGGTGCGAAAGAGGAGGAGGTAGAGGCATGTGCAGAGGAGAAGGATAAGTATAGGAGGAAGTGGAGGAGGAGGAGGTTGAGGTGCGTGGAGAGGGAGTAGGAGGAGGTGGGGAGGATGAGGATGAGGTGGAAGGCGGGGTGGGGCAGAGATCGAGAGGAGGATGCAGAGGAGAGGGGAGGGGAAATGAATCAGGAGGAGGTGGGGGGGAGGGGAATGAGGAGAATAGAGGGAGAGGGTGGATTTGAATAGTGACAAGAGGAGAGGGTGGAGGAGAGGGAGACATGGAGATGGGGAGGAGGATGAGGAGGAGAGGGGAGGGGAGATGAATTAGGAGGAGGTTGGGCAGAGGAGAGGGAGAGGGTGGATGGGGACAGTGAGGAGTGGGAGGGGCGGGGGAGGAGAGGATGGGGGGGTAGAGGGACGAGGAGGAGGGAAGAGGGAGAGGGAGGAGGAGAGGGGTGGGGAGGAATGAGGAGGAGGAGGGGGTGGTATAAGGGGAAAATGAGGAGGGAGAGGATGGATGGGGAGAGGGAGGAGGAAGGGGGAGGGGGTTGTATATGGGGAAGAGTAGGAAGGGGGAGGGGAGAGGAGAGGGAGAGGATATATGGGGAGAGGGAGGAGGAGGGGAGAGGAGGAAGAGGAAGAGGAGGAGGAGGAGAGGGAGGAAGAGGAGGAGGAGGAGGAGGAGGAGGTTGGGGGTGGTATATGGGGAAGAGCAAGAGGGGGATAGGGGAGAGGAGAGGGAGAGGATGGATGTGGAAAGGGAGGAGGAGGAGGAGGAGGAGGGGGGAGAGGGAGGAAGTGGTAGGGGTGCAGAGGTGGAGGAGGAGGGAAGATCAAGAGCGGGGAAGGGAGAGGAGAGGGAGAGGATGGAGGGGGGGAGAGGGAGGAAGAGGAGGAGTGGGAGGAGGAGGAGGTGGAGGAGGAGGGGGGAGAGGGAGGAAGCGGTAGGGGCACAGAGGTGGAGGAGGGGGGAAGAGCAAGAGCGGGGAGGGGAGAGAAGGGGGAGAGGATGGAGGGAGGGAGAGGGAGGAAGGTGGGGGGAGGGGAGATGGAGTAAGGGGAGAGAGGGGGAAGAGGAGGAGGTTGAGGGTGGTATATGGGGAAGAGGAGGGGCAGGGGAGGGGAGGGGAGAAGAGAGGGAGGAAGAGGAGGAGGGGGAGGGGGAGGGGGAGAGGGAGGGGAGAGGAGGGGCAGGGGAGGAAGAGGAGGAGGGGGAGGGGGGAAGAGGGGGAGGGGGAGGGGGAGGGGGAGAGGGAGGGGAGAGGAGGGGGAGGGGGAGAGGGAGGGGAGAGGAGGGGCAGGGGAGGGGAGGGGAGAAGAGAGGGAGGTGGGGTGGTATAAGGAGGTTGGGCGTGGTATAAGGGGAAAAGGAGGAGGGGACGTGGGGAGAGGAGAGGGGCAGGCGGTTAGGGGAGGGGTAGGAGAGGGAGATGATGTATGGGGAGAGGGAGGACGAGGGGAAAGGTGGAGGGGGATGAGGAGGGGGGAAGAACAGGAGGGGGGGAGGGGAGAGGAGTGGGAGAGGATGGGGGAGTAGGGGAGAGAAGGAGGAAGGGGAGGAAGAGGAGGAGGAAGGGGGACAGGGAGGAGAAGGAGGAGGAGGTTGGGGGTGGTATAAGGGGAAAAGGAGGAGGCGAGGGGGGAGGGGGAGGTAGAGTGGGAAAGGGGAGGTGGGTGGTGGGGAGGTTGAGGAGGAGGGGGGGAAGAGTAGGAGGGGGGTAGGGGAGAGGAGAGGGAGAGGATGGAGGAGGGGGATAGGCAGGAGGAGATGGGGGAGAGGATGGAGGAAGAGGGAAGAGGAGGGGGGAGGAGGAGGAGAGAAAGGGGGAGGAGGAGAGAGGGAGGAAGGGGGGGAGGGGGGAGGAGACGAGGAGGAGAAGGTCGTGTTTGTAAATTATTCGTTGCATTTTAAATTTTGAAAGTGATGTGCTTTCCATCACTTGTTTGAGCGACAATGATATTTTTGTTGACCTTGTTTTTATAAGTTGTGTGTTGTGTTTTTTTCATGTAAAAGTGATGAGGTGTTACCATCACTTCGAAATGCGACGAGAATGTTGTTGCCCTTGTTTTTTGATTCCTCTGATGCATTTCTTTCATGTAAAAGTGATGAGGTGTTTTCCATCACTTCGAAATGCGACAGCGAAGTCTTGTTTGGTAAAGATAGCTCAGGTATGATTCCCTTTTGATGTAAAATTGACCACTGACTACATCTTATAAGCTTGTGGCAAGTATGGGAATATTTGGGTCATAGATTGGTCAATTTGAGCATGTGTTTGCATGGGATTTTACAATAGGTTTTCAAGAGATGTAGGTGTTTCTTCATCACATATGGCTCTGAAGGACACATGTGAAGGAGAAGGAAGGGTGACTTTTCCAGACATTTGTGGTGGAGTAGTACACATCAATGCAGATTATTCTGATGCTTTTAAAGGACCAAAAGAACCTTAGTGGGGAGGATTGATCCAGGTGGCTCTAGAGACACACGCAGGACAAAAAGCGCTCAAAACTCAAAGTGTTTGGATTTCTCTCGGACCAGGTTCAGGTTGAAGAGCTTGTCGCCCTGATGGCAATTGTGTGAATGGTTCGTCAAATCGAGCCCATATGCAAAGGATAGGAGTGGTCAAAGTTTTGGTTTCACTTGAATGACTGGGCAGGTTAAGGAGGACGCAAATTTCACCTTTCCCACCCATCAGATTCCGGCAAGCTCAGGATAGATTCTAGGAAAATTTATGAGATGATTAATTTCACTCCTACGGTCAAAATCATAATTTTCAAAAAATTATAATTTTTTTTTAATTACAACAAAAAATTAATTAAAAGAAGGGGGTGGCAAGACATCACCCCTGGCACTCCACCCGACTAACTATAACATATTTTAAAAATATATATTGGAAGACCCAATGGGTCGTGACCCCCACCGGACCCCCAACAAGCAACATATATTACAAACATGTTTCATATAATAGCCACCATAAAACATGGTTCTGGCAGGTGTCGAACCCGCTCGACTTAATAGCTGGCCGGTCCACCGACAGAACCGCAAATAACCTCCATTCCATGCTATAGCATGTGATAGTTCCAATCTAATGTGGGTGGCGCGGGTGTCAGTTCCATCGTGAACCCAACCACTGCATGGCACGATATTACTCCTTTTTAGGAGGGGTCAGGGTTTGATCACCCGACCTTTTCCCTCCTAACATGGATCCAAACCAACTCCTCTAAACAGGTTTTTTGAAAACCCCACCCAAGAAATATACATAAACCCAGCATTTGCATGGTGCACCCAAGCTAGACCAGAGCAGGAGTGCCCATGTCGATGGAGGACATTTGTAGGTGGAACCATGAGCGTGGAGTAGTAATTATGAAGGTGGAACATAAAGCCTTGAAATTTTCCTGGGAAGGTAATTTTTCTCCATGTCGGAATATAGTCAATTTTATATTCATTTTTCACAGTTTTCTGTAGGGAGTGCAATGGCGATGTCAGATTTTCCTTTTGAGTTGTAGATTTTCAATCCACCCATGGAGAAACTACGTGGAGGAACCTAAGGGGAATCTAAAAGATTCCATTTTGCCCCAGATCTTCACTTTCTCAAAATTCAGCAAATGGACAGTCATTTTTTCACTATTCGACATCACAAAGCTGATCGTATATTCAAAATTTTCATCTAAGATTTACATTTCTCAGTCACTTTTTGAAGTGAAGTTGTAGGTGTCAGTTTTCAGGGAGTGAGAAGTCAATTTCACACCTTTCAACACCACAATCATGATGGTGTTTTCAGATCTAGCAGCAGTAGCAACCATTATTCAGTCATCTTCAACGTGAGCTATATGATGTGATTCTTTCATGTACTTCTTTGTTCCAAGATGCTTACTGCTGTACAAATCCCTGTTGATGTATGAGTCATGGGATCTTGTCTTGTTTTTTTTTTTTATTGATGTCCTTTCTGTCATGGACTTGTATTATTTTTTAGATCACTTTTATGCAATGTTGGAGGGATACTCCCTGCCACACATATGTCATTGAGATCCCTTGTTTTAGATGTTGGCGGGATATTCACAGTCTTTATGCTTGAGCAATAATTATACTAATAGGAGTCCTTCTTATGCATGAGAGTTTTGCAATGGAACATCTCGTAGAGAGGTCTATCCACTCTTGCGTGAGGGCATTTTCATTATATGTTAGAAAAACACATCCATGTACATCTTCTATTTACAACACTTAATGCAGTGGCCTACACCATCGTGATACTAAGGCCCCAAGATGTAGTCCCTCCTGGACGAAATCTGTTATCAAACGACATGTTCTTATGATTGTTGATCTTGACATATTACGTTTCTCTTATTTACAACATGCAGTTGTTAATTTAAGTTCATTAATGCTTCAATGAATGAAATTCTAATTTATCATCCGAAGTAAAAGGTCAGGTTAAGGGTATCAAGAATTTACCCTGAATCAAGAAGGTGAGGTGGCTCATTAAAACTTGAACTCGAATCCAACAAACCTCACAGTTGTCACAATATTAAATTGCCAGGACATGACAACAAGACTTTGGTACACACAGTATTCGAGACATTTATTAAATGTGATGACCTTCTGCTGACGCAAACTATAGGCTTAATTAGTGGTTATGTTTTTGTGAGTTTTCAGAAGGGTAAAATTTAATATGTGTTGGTTTACATATAAACCTAAGACTTTTGTTTAACATTAGTAAGCATGCCATAGAAGATTAAACTTTGAAGTATTGACATTAATGCAAGAAGTAATTTTTTTTTTTATCTTATATGTTACAAGTGCTATTACAACAACGTTCCCACGTTGGGACCTTAGGGGGCACCTAATGAGTTAGAATGTGTGTATACTGATGCATAGAAAATAAGTAGTACTACAAGGAAGAAATGAAAAGGGGATCGACACAGCAAACACCTCAGAATACTGAGGAACCTACACCTCAAACACAACCATAAATGAATCCTGAAATGTGGATTCAGTTGAGTGTAGATCAGCACCAACAGATTAATAGACTACTGGAGTAACAACAACACCAGACCGGCATACTGTTAAGTATTGTGTAGAAGTTGTAGGAGGAAATGGTTCGAGTAGGAAGTGACAATGAACGTCTGATGCAAGAACAAGAAAGGATAATTAAGAGCTTTTCTGACAAGCAGAATGAAGGGGTGTTACAACCCAGTCCTGATAGGGATAAGAAAGAAGAGAATGAACGAGAAACCAAGGACCAAACCACGGATAGAATCGGCAGGATACCTTCATAGCGAATCAACAAGAATAAGAACTATAATGAAGCAATGTCTGGTAATGTGTCAGATCAACAGGAAATTAAGAAGCAAAAAAGTGGAGCTACATGGTGTGTTTTGAAAAATAAAACCACCTACATTCGATAAAGAAGCTAATGAGGTGGCAGAGGCCTCGTTGATAAATATGAATAATTACTTTCAAGTATATGAGTATAGAAGCAACCTTAAAGCCAAAATGGCCATTACCAGTTGAGATAAAAAGCCACTCTATAGTGGGACGAGGTAAAGAATGTTCGCAACATTGAAGATTAATATGTGACATGGGATTCATTCCAACAATACTTTAAAGAAAAATATTTAAAAAAACATTTCTATGACAAAAAATCTAGATAAATTTGTGGTTTGAAGTTGGGTGAGATGACTATGGACGATTATATTAGAAAGTTCACCTCCCTATTAAGATATCTTCCTTATGTCAGAGAGGAAAAGGCTAAGGTTCAAAGGTTTCTAAGTAATTTTCCAATCCACATGAAGGAACGAATTGAATTCGTAAATCCTAGGACCATGGACGAAGAAATTAGAAAGGCAAGAATGTGCTACCAAGACTCCAAGGAAAAAGGGGAAGTGGGAAAAATTTGGCAGCCAAGAAAAGGACAGAAAAATAGTTCAAAGTTCAAGGGTGCCAGAAGTAACAATTTGAAAAATTCTGCGTGAAGTTTTGTACGCCTAAACAAGGAAAAATTTCCAAACCACCCCTGTAGTGTTGGAGGTGTGGTGAGGCGCATTATTACCAAAATTTTCCTTAGTGAGGGGGAAGTGAAATAGTTACTAATATTTATAAAGCTTCTACAGTTGGATATGTAGCTCGAAATATACCTTGAATCAACGTAGCATTGGAAGATCGTCAGGCAGATTATGAGCCAACGATGATAGAGTTGGAAGGTAAGCTACTTTCCTACTCTGTTTCTATTTTGTTTGACCCAGGTTCAATTTAATTTATGTAAACTACAAAATAGTAGAAGTATGTAAATTAAAAGGTTAGAAATTCAAAAATCCTTGGCTGGCACAGCTAGCCACAGGAGCAAGAAAAAAATTAAGTGCCAAAATTCCAAATTGTACTTTGGAAATTGGAGACCAGCAGTTGAACGTGGATCTGAACAGACTGCCATTAGGATCATACGATGTTTTTCTGGGTATGAATTGGCTAGAAAAGCATTGGACTTTGGTGACTGTCAAGAAAATATTATTTACTATAGAATGCAAGATGGAATGCACAAAGAGATTCAGGGAACCAAAAAAACACTACAGCTATGTCCTACTACAACATTTCAATAGAATATGTGTATGAGGAAGGGATGTCAGATTTATGCTATTCAGGTAGGATATGCCAATTCCAAGGATAAGTCCCCTATGATGGAGAACATACCAGTGGTACAAGAATTTATGGATGTATTTCCATTAAGCGTATCGGATTACCCCCAAGAAGAGATATTGACCTCACCATTGAGTTAATTCCAGGAGCATCACCAGTTTCAAGAGCTCCTTTCAGAATGAGTGTTTCAAAGCTAAATGAATTAAAAATGAAATTGCAATAGCTACTAGTAAAAGGATTCATTCATCCAATTTTATCCCCTTGGGGAGCACCAGTGCTATTCGTAAAGAAGAAATATGGAGCCATGCAAATGTGCATGGATTATAGACAACTGAATAAATTGAGAGTCAAAAATAAATATCCTTTACCTCAGATTGATGACCTGTTTATTCAGGTGAAAGGGGCCATAGTATTCTAAAAAATAGACTTAAGGTCTGGATACCACCAGATCCATATTAAGGATGAGGATATCTACAAGACTCCTTTCCGTACTATTAAGTGTTGTAAGAAGAAGATGTACATGGATGCATTTTTCTGACATATAAGGAAAATTCCCTCATGCAGGAGTGGCTAGACCTCTCTACGAGATTTTCCACTGCAGAACTCTCATGCATAAGAATGACTCCTATCATTATGATAATCGCTCATGCGTAAAGACTATGATTATCCCACCACGATGTCAAACAATGATCTCAATGACATATGTGTGACACAGGGTATCCCGCCAACATGGCATAAAAGTGAATCTAAAAATTAATACAAGTCCATGACAGAGAGTACATGAACAAAAAAATAAAACAAGACAAGATCCCACGACTCATATATCAATAGAGATATGTACAACACTAAGGATGTCGAGACAAAAAAGTACATGAAAGCATCACATCATATACCTCATGCTGAAGATGACTGAATAATGGTTGATGCTACTGCTACATCTAAAAACACCATCGTCATCATGGCAAACAGATATTTATGAACTCTCCAAGGAAGAGGAATGATGGGGACACTTCGCCATTGTTCCATGGTGATGCGTGTTGGAGTGAAAGAGCTGAGGCGAGCTCCCATCAACATGATCACACTAGAGACTGCCATAGAAGGTATAATGAGTCTCATTATTCCAGAGTGCATTTTGATTATAAAAATGTTGATACCCACCATCGTAAATCATGGAATCGCAAAGCGTGTTATTTTTTTGGTTCAAATAACCATGTGATTTCCATGTGTTCGAAAAGTATGGTAGCAAAAAGAAGAATGAGGCCTGAAAAGCCTTCACCACAACAGGTAAAGAAATCACTTAAAGAGGTTTGGAGGAAAAATACCTTTTGCACCCATTGCGACTGAAGTGGCCATCAAAGAGCCACATGTGGAGACTCCATCCAGAGTAGCACCTTAAGGATGAAGCACCCATGCAGTCCCCAGTCGAAAGAGATGATCGACAAGCAAGTTCGCCACAGCAAAATGATCCACTCACTTTGATAAGTGACAATGATATTTTTGTTGGCCTTGTTTTTATAAGTAGTGTGTTGTATTTTTTTCATGTAAAAGTGATGAGGTGTTACCATCACTTCGAAATGCGACGAAGATGTTGTTACCCTTGTTTTATGCATCCTCTGATGCATTTATTTCATGTAAAAGTGATGAGGTGTTTTCCATCACTTCGAAATGCGACAATGAAGTCTTGTTTGGTAAAGATAGCTCAGGTATGATTCCCTTTTGATGTAAACATGACCACTGAGTACATCTTATAAGCTCATGGCAAGTATGGGAATATTTGGGTCATAGATTGGTCAATTTGAGCATGTGTTTGCATGGGATTGTACAAAAAGTTTTCAAGAGATGTAGGTGTTAGTTCATCACTTATGGCTCTGAAGGACACATGTGAAGAAGAAGGAAGGGTGACTTTTCAAGACGCTTATGGTGCAGTAGTACACATCAATGCAGATTATTTTGATGCTTTTAGAGGACCAAAAGCTCCTTAGTGGGGAGGATTGATCCAGGTGGCTTTAGAGACACACGTAGGACAAAAAGCACTCATAACTCAAAGTGTTTGGATTTCTCTCGAACCAGGTTCAGGTTGAAGAGCTTGTCACCGTGATCACAATGGTGTGAATGGTTTGTCAAATCGATCCTGTATGCGAAGGATAGGAGTGGTAAAAGTTTTGGTTTGACTTGAATAACTGGGCAGGTTAAGTAGGACGCAAATTTGACCTTTCCCGCCCATTGGATTCTGGCAAGCTCAGGCTAGATTCTAGGAAAATTTGTGGGATGATTAATTTCACTCCTACGGTCAAAATCATAATTTTCAAAAAATTATAGTTTGTTTTTAATTACAACAAAAAATTAATTAAAAAAAGGGGGTGGCAAGACACCACCCCTGGCGCTCCACCCCACTAACTATAACATATTTTAAAAATATATATTGGAAGATCCAATGCGTCGTGAACCTCGCCGGACCCCCGACAACCAACATATATTACAAACATGTTTCATATAATGGCCACCATAAAACATCGTTCCGGCGGGTGTGGAACCTGCTCAACTTAATAGCTATCCAGTCCACCGACAGAACCGCAAATAACCTCCACTCCATGCTACAACATGTGATAGCTCCAATGTAATGTGGGTGGCATAGGTGTCAGTTCCATCGCGAACCCGACCACTGCCAAATTGTTGCTATCATTACCATACAGAGCCAACTCCATGTCGGAATATAGTCAATTTTATAGTCATTTTTCACAGTTTCCTGTAGGGAATGCAATGGCGATGTCAGATTTTCCTTTTGAGTTGTAGATTTCCAATCCACCCATGGAGAAACTACGTGGAGGAACCTAAAGGGAATCTAAAAGATTCCATTTTTCCCCAGATCTTCACTTTCTCAAAATTCAGCAAATGGACAGTCATTTTTTCACTATTCAACATCACAAAGCTGATGGTATATTCAAAATTTTCATCTAAGATTTACATTTTCAGTCACTTTTTGAAGTGAAGTTGTAGGTGTCAGTTTTCAGGGAGTGAGAAGTCAATTTCACACCTTTCAACACCACAATCATGATGGTGTTTTTAGATCTAGCAGTAGTAGCAACCATTCTTCAGTCATCTTCAATGTGAGCTATATGATGTGATTCTTTCATGTACTTCTTTGTTCCAAGATGCTTACTGCTGTACAAATCCCTGTTGATGTATGAGTCATGGGATCTTGTCTTGTTTTATTTTTTTATTGATGTCCTTTCTGTCATGGACTTGTATTATTTTTTAGATCCCTTTTATGCCATGTTGGAGGGATACACCCTACCACACATATTTCATTGAGATCCTTTCTTTCAGATGTTGGTGGGATATTCACAGTCTTTATGATTGAGAAATCGTTATACTGATAGGAGTCCTTATTATGCATGAGAGTTTTGCAATGGAACATCTTGTAGAGAGATCTATCCACTCTTGCATGAGAGCATTTTCCTTGTATGTCAGAAAAACACATCCATGTACTTCTTCTACTTACAACACTTAATGCAGTGGCCTACACCATCGTGATACTGAGGCCCCGATATGTAGTCCCTCCTGGACGAAATCCGTTATCAAACGACATGTTCTTATGATTGTTGATCTTGACATATTACGGTTCTCTTCTTTACAACATGCAGTTGTTAATTTAAGTTCATTAATGCCTCAATGAATGAAATTCTAATTTATCGTCTGAAGTAAAATGCCTTGGTTAAGGGTATCAAGAATTTACCCTGAATCAAGAAGGGGAGGTGGCCCATTAAAACTTGAACTCGAATCCAAAAAATCTCACAGCTGTCACAATATTAAATTGCCAGGACATGACAACAAGACTTTGGTACACACAGTATTCGAGACATTTATGAAATGTGATGACCTTCTGCCGACGCAAACCATAGGCTTAATTAATGGTTAGGTTTTTGTGAGTTTTCAGAAGGGTAAAATTTAATATGTGTTGGTTTACATATAAACCTAAGACTTCTGTTTAAGATTAGTAAGCATGCCATAAAAGATTAAACTTTGAAGTATTGACATTAATGCAATAAGTAAATTTTTTTTTATCTTATATGTTACAAGTGCTATCAGAGCAACGTTCCCACGTTGGGACCTTAGGGGGCACCAAACAAGTTAGAATGTGTGTATACTGATGCACAGAAAATAAGTAGTACTACAAGGAAGAAATGAAAAGGGGATTGACACAGCAAACACCTCAGAATACCGAGGAACCTACACCTCAAACACAACCATAAATGAATCCTAAAATGTGCATTCAGTTGAGTGTATATCAACACCAACAGACTAATAGACTACTAGAGTAACAACAACACCAGACCGGCATACTGTTAAGTATTGTGTAGAAGTTGTAGGAGGAAATGGTTCGAGTAAGAAGTGACAATGAACGTCTTATGCAAGAACAAGAAAGCATACTTAAGATCCTATCCGACAAGCAGAATGAAGGGGTGTTACAACCCAATCCCGATAGGGATATGAAAGAATAGAATGAAGGAGAAACCAAGGACCAAACCACGGACAGAATTGGTAGGATACCTTCATAGCGAATCAACAAGAATAATAACTATAATGAAGTAATGTCTGGTAATGTGTCATATCAACAGGAAATTAAGAAGCAAAAAAGTGGAGCTACATGGTGGGTTTTGAAAAATAAAACCACCTACATTCGATAAAAAAGCTAATAAGGTGGCAGAGGCCTGGTTGATAAATATGAATAATTACTTTCAAGTATATGAGTATAGAAGCAACCTTAAAGCCAAACTGGCCATTTACCAGTTGAGATAAAAATCCACTCTATAGTGGGAGGAGGTAAAGAATGTTCGTAGCATTGAAGTTAAATATGTGACATGGGATTCATTCCAACAATACTTTAAAGAAAAATATTTAAAAAAACATTTCTATGACAAAAAATCTAGATAAATTTGTGGTTTGAAGCCGGGTTAGATAACTATGGACGAGTATATTACCAAGTTTACCTCCTTATTAAGATATCTTCCTTATGTCAGAGAGGAAAAGCCTAAGGTTCAAAGGTTCCTGAGTACTTTTCCAACCCACATGAAGGAACGAATTGAATTCGTAAATCCTAGGACCATGGACAAAGAAATTCGAAAGGCAAGAATGTGCTACCAACAGTCCAACAAAAAAGGGGAAGTGGGAAAAATTTGGCAGTTAAGAAAAGGACAGAAAAATAGTTCAAAGTTCAAGGGTGCCAGAAGTAACAATTTGAAAAATTTTGCGTGAAGTTCGGTATGCCTAAACAAGGAAAAATTTCTGAACAACCCCTGCAGTGTTGGAGGCATGGTGAGGCGCATTATTACCAAAATTTTCCTTAATGAGGGGGAAGTGAAATAGTTACTAATATTTCGGAAGCTTCTACAGTTGGAGATGTAGCTCGAAAGACACCTTGAATAAACGTAGCATTGGAAGATCGTCAAGAAAATTATGAGCCAACGATGATAGAGTTGGAAGGTAAGCTACTTTCCTAGTCTGTTTCTATTTTGGTTGACCTAGGTGCAATTTAATTTATGTAAACTACAAAATAGTAGAAGTATGTAAATCAAAAGGTTAGAAATTCAAAAATCCTTGACTCGTACAGCTAGCCATAGAAGCAAGAAAAAAATTAAGTGCCAAAATTCCAAACTGTACTTTGGAAATTGGAGACCAGCAGTTGAACATGGATCTGAACATACTGCCATTAGGATCATATGATGTTTTTCTAGGTATGCATTGGCTAGAAAAGCATTGGACTTTGGTGACTGTAAAGAAAATATTATTTACTATAGAATGCAAGATGGAACGCAGAAAGAGATTCAAGGAACCAAGAAAACACTACAGCGATGTCCTCTTACAACATTTCAAATGAATAAGTGTATCAGGAAGGGATGTCAGATTTATGCTATTCAGGTGGGATATGCCAATTCCAAGGAGAAGTTCCCTATGATGGAGAACATACCAGTGGTACAAGACTTTATGGATGTATTTCCAGAAAACGTTTCGGATTACCCCCAAGAAGAGATATTGACCTCACCATTGAGTTAATTCTAGGAGCATCACCAGTTTCAAGAGATCCTTACAAAATGAGTGTTTCAAAGCTAACTGAATTAAAAATTCAATTGCAATAGCTACTAGAAAAAGGATTCATTCGTCGGAGTTTATCCCCTTGGAGAGCACCAGTGCTATTCGTAAAGAAGAAAGATGGAACCATGCAAATGTGCATGGATTATAGACAACTGAATAAATTGACAGTAAAAAATAAATATCCTTTGCCTCAGATTGATGACATGTTTATTCAGGTGAAAGGGGCCATAGTATTCTAAAAAATAGACTTAAGGTCTGGATACCACCAGATCCAGATCAAGGATGAGGATATCTACAATACTCCTTTCCATACTAGGTACGAGAATTATGAGTTTGTGGTACTACCCTTCGGTTTAACAAATGCATCAGCAACATTTATAAGATTAATGCATGGTATGTTTCACCCCTTATTGGATAAATTTGTGCTAATATTTATTGATGATATTTTAATCTATTCTAAGAATCAGGAAGAACATAAGGAGCACCTAAGAATAGTGTTGGAAATGTTAAGGAAACACCAGTTGTACGCTAATTTCAGCAAATGTGATTTCTTCAAAGTAGAAATTCAGTACTTAGGCCATGATATTTCAGCAGAAGCGATAGCTGCTGACCCAGAAAAAATTAAGAAAATTATGGAATGGCATAATCCCCAAAATGTGGCGAATATCCAATCCTTTATGGGATTGGCTGGGTACTACCGAAGATTCATTGAAGGGTTCTCTAGAATTTATTTTCCAATCACCTCCTTGCAGATAAAGGGAAAATTATTTAAGTGGACTATTGAGTGCCAGCATAGTTTCGGAAGGTTAAAGCGTTTGTTCACAACTACTCCAGTGTTGAGGGTAGTTGACCCCAATAAAGAGTTTTAGGTTTTTACAGACTCATGTAAGGAAGGAGTTGGGGCAGTTTTATCACAAGAAGGAAAGGTAGTGGCCTATGAGTTAAGGAAGTTAAAAGAACATGAGCAAAGATATTTAGCCTATGACTTGGAGTTAACAGCAGTGGTACATGCACTGTAGGTATGGAGACACTAGCTGGTGGGAAATAAGTGTGTATTAAAGACTGACCATAGTAGCCTAACTAGTTATGTCAAGAAAGCTTATTTAAACTCCCAATAGACAAGATGGAATGCCTTCCTAACTGAGTTTTATATGGATATTTAGCACGTGAATGGTAAGGAAAACCATGTGACGGATGCCTTAAGTAGGAAACTACATTGTGTTTACGATATTTACTATAAATAGCTTGAATGAAAATTCTCAGATCAACTAAAAGAGGAAGCATGGAAGGATCCTGAATACCAATTTCCATGGCAACAAATGGAGGAGGCCAGAGAGCAAGGAAGCACTTCTGAATATGGAGTTAGTTAAGAACAAATTCTAGCTTTTACAGGAAAGATATACATACCAAACTGTGTGGATCTAAAGGAGGTAATCATGAATGAATATCATCGTAGTAATTATGCAGGACACCTAGGATACCAGAAAATGTTGATGACAATTACAAAAGTTTATTTCTAGCCTGACATGAGAAGGAACATCGTTGAATACTTAAACAAGTGTTTGGTGTGTCAACATGTCAAGGTGGAGCATCGACACCTAGCTGGATTGTTGCAGCCCATACCTGTACCTGAATGGAAATGGGAAAAAAACTTCGCTGTTTGCAGCTAGAGCTGGATGGTGAGTTTCTAGTTGAACCTCAACGTATACTTGACCAGAGAGAAATCATGCTCCAAAATCAAGTCATCACCCAGGTTAAAGTTCAGTGGAAGCACTTCAACTCGGATGAGGCTACCTAGGAAGATGAGGGATTTGTACGTGAGGCATACCTATAGTTGTTTCAAGAGCTAGAGTGAAACACCGTGGAAAGTGTTACTTCCAAAGGGGAAGTTGTGATAACTGAATTAAGTATTAACTAGTTGTTAAATAGAAATATGACATTTTAGTTATTATTTTAAAGAAAGGACCGAAAAATTTATTGTTTTCTGGAAAAGTTTATTGTTTTTGTTGTTATGAAAAATAAAGTTAGTTATGGAAAAGTAGTTCCATAAAAATTAAAAAGGTTGATGGTAAAAGTATTCCAAGAACTGAGAAGTGGTTGGACAATTTTGAATAGTTACCTACTCCTTTGAGGATAAAAGATACATCCCAGTGAGGAAAATGGGTTATGTTCATTAACTAAGGAAGAGAGTGAGGAATTTCTTGAGCTAGTAGAGACCAGTGGAAATCATTCAGAGTTCCTAATAATTTCTAGTTCTGATTGGACTTGGGGTCCTGAGGTCACAAGAGAAAACTCTGTCAACCTAAACCTCTCTTGTGTGGAGCATGGGTGAAAGAGAAGGACATAATCGCCTCTCGTGATGGTTAGGTGGACATCATAAGCCAATTTCACATTCAGATAAATAATTGTTCATTTCAGATAATTTAGTCAGGAAGCTTATTATAGTTACTTGCACACAGATATGTGTTTAATAAGATTCACGAAAACAATATTGTTATGGATCAATACCTGGAAAAAAACAAATGAGTTTGCAATGTTATTCATGAACTCATCAAATACTTACAAGATTCTGCAATTATTATTATGAGTTACTGTAAGTTAATCTTGTGAGTTTCTGCAACTAAAATAAGAATTTTTGCAAAGTACTTTTAATTACTGCAAATTAATACTATGAGATTCTGCAAAAACAATAATATGAGCTACTGTAAATATTTATTGCAAATATTTTGAATCTGTCAAGATGCATACAAAAGAATAGCTGAAAAAGAGATTATGTTATTGAAATATATTTACAAATTGACTGTACAAATTCAAAGCAAGTAAACAAACTATAGAAAATCTATCATCTAAAAACTATTACAGAGTGAACCATTGCTTCTGGGAATGAGGAGGTAATCTCAACCCAGAACTCATTGCTACTCGTGACTACTTATACTTGCACAAAAGTTAGAGGCGGTCCTGTCACCTAAGTGAAAAAGATACAAAACCCTGTATTGGTAATTTAAAAAAAGGAATGAAAACTAACTAAGACAAAATAAACTTTTCATTTCCAGAATCTGCATGCTAAGCATATATCTAGCTATAAAATAAGTGAAATGGAAGCTAGGATGCATTGAAAAACTGAGATATATATATATATATATATATTAGAGATCGAGAATCAAGGTATGGCCTGAGACTCTAAACACAAGTATGTTACAAGATAAGAAGAAAGTACACATAATGGAAAACATAACTTATATGTATATATAAACTGCATCGAATAACACAGTTCCCAAACACAACAAGAAATTCCCATGAAGAAATTTGTCTTATGATATGAATTTAGAAGGAAAAAAAATCCTTAAGCATTACATTTCCAAAACTAAGAAATTACAATAATTGATTCTGCAAAACTAAACCGAGGCCCAAAGGTACTGGCTCGGAGGAAATCCTCTAACAACTTCATACACTTGAAGGGAGGAATATTCATATAACCAATACTGGAGTACATATAAGAAAATGCAAGAAAGCTGACACTAGAAAAACAAGCTACTCAACTAGACAAATTCTATGGTCAAACTGAAGTGAATTTCACTAATATGCTAGCAAGAGGAAGGAGTCCTTATTATCCTCAGCAGATTCACACATGCATACATGGGAAGGTAGATTTGTTTTCGTTAGTAGTAATATAGGACCACAACGCTCAACATGAAGGAATATTTACGAGAGACCTTGATGTTCGGTAAGGAACTCACCTGCAATAATAAGCCACAAAAAATTGCAAGCCTTAGCATGATGAAATAAAACGATAATTATTGTAAAAATTGAAGCAAAAACAAAAAGAAAATGAAACCCAGAAATCTAAATAGCTGCAAATGGTAATTCACCACGAGATTTTCCGAGAGTCGAATTGGAGACAAATGAATAGGAAAAAATTTTGGAAGATTAAATCACCATAATTAGATTGCATAAGGTAAGATTTGAATAAGGTAAGTCGAGAGGCAAAGTATCATTGTAACTAAAAGAAGGGTATTACCTCTGCTGAGTAGAGAGGGTTTGAGCGGGATTTAGACCAGCAACTTGCATTCACAACAGAGGTCGAAAACCTGCCAAAATCTCAGAGAAGTGCATATGGCGGAGTCAATTCTAGCTCGTCGGCAACCACAAGGAATTTCTCATTCCGGATGACATCCCAAGTCAGATCAACCTTCCTAACCGTGATTCATTGGTTACCTTCGTTACCAATCAGAGAAGAGCTTATAACTGTGACATCCAACCCTTAATCAACTATAGAACAAACTCATCGCATTGGAAAATAAAAATGAGGGAATCAGATAGGGTTTTTCTGGGATAAAACAAGTCATTTCCCACCGAACACAACCACCATAGATCTCCAAGGATCGGTCGGTGAGCAGAAAGGAAGGTGGCCCATTAAAACTTGAACCCGAATCCAAGAAATCTCACAGCTGTCGTGGTATTAAATTTCCAAGACATGACAACAGGACATTGGTACACAAAGTGTTTGAGACATTTATTAAAATGTGATGAGCTTCTGTTGGCGCAAACCATAGACTTAATTAGTGGTTAGGTTTTCATGATTTTTCGGAAGGGTAAAATCTAATATGTGCTGGTTTACATAAAAACCTAAAACTTATGTTTAAGATTAGTAAGCATGCCATAGAAATATTAATGCAAGAAGTAAATTTTGTTTTATCTTGTATGTTACACATATGTATACACCTATAAGTTATAGTGGAAGCATGTAAGGTGAGAAAGAAATATACATGGCTTTTTATTGTGTCTCATGCAAATAATTTTGTGTGATGCAAGTTTGTGTTATGTAAGTCTGAATCAACTTATGTGTCATATGATTACAAAACTAATCAAATTAGTGATTTGTTTCAAGAAAATATAAAACTGACTTATTCATTTTGTGTCACTTAAATATGCCCAATTATCTAATATTTAATCTATATGTCTACTCTAATTTAATAACTTAAATTAAACAAACCACCTCTATTAAAATTAAAGATCATAAATATACCTAATAAATAATTAACTATATTCTACAACTTTACTGCTCTATTTTCAATAGACATAACAAATTAAATTAAAAAAAATTATATAATTAATAATTGTGTTAATATTAATAAATATATAACATAAAAAAATCAACATGGATATATTTTTGCTTCTCTTTGCATTTGTTAGAGTACCATGGGCCAATACCATCTCTTTTTTTTTTTTGTAAAGTTAAGCAGATTGTATTAGTCTTTTTGTGTAAAATTATAGAGATTCCTGGGCCAATACCATCTCTTACTAATACCACATTCTCAAAAAAATTTAACTCATGTTCATGTGACACATGTTCCTATGACATTTTTTTTTAATTAATAAAATTAATTCAAAGGAAAGAAAGTGAATAACTACTTTTGAGATAAATCCCAACATTTGATGAGTAACTATTACTAAGAATACTCTAGGATATTCTATGGATCTTAAATATCTACCATCCACTTCATAATTATTGATCATTAAATTAAAATTCTAGAATTCTTATTACATAATAAAGTCCCTATTGCTATAATTTTTCTTTTTAGATAATTATTGAATTATTGAATTAATTATATTTTAACGTCCACCAAACCAACAATAGTGTATTGGAGTACCACTCTCCTTGTTTTTTTCCTTTTGCAATTAAATCATTTTCCTACTCAAATTGATGATGAGTTGTCCCAACCTTTTAACATGACCCTCACTAAAAAGACAATACCACTGGCACTGAATTGATGCTACCATGCTGCCATAACTATCCTTGACATCTTTGAAAGCATCACATCCCAAAATGAAATGATTTCCAGATTCCACTACCCAAAAAGTGAAAAAAAGTACATACATTCTCTTGCCAAGCTTCTTTAGGTCTCTTAGACGGTCCCTTTTCATGCCAAAGTTGATGTGATTTACTTCTTAACTAAGCGATAATACTATTTTCTCTCCACGAAATGCTAGCTCCAATGCACTGTTTTTCTTGGAGATTACAAGTGGGGTTCAATTGGTGAACATAGTACTTCTTCTTTCTACCCAACTATTTTCACCATATACCCTTACTAAACTTATCCATAACAAAATTATTTAACTCGTTTCTATTTGTGGTACATGAATTGAGGTAAATATTCCATTTTTTTCATTTTGTTTCTTTCGCTGGGCCATCTACCTCCTCCCATTTCAACAATTCTTTTTAAATACAAAATGATAATTGTATACTCATGTTTGCATATGGGAATATGTATACACCTATAAGTTATATTGGATGCATGTAAGGTGAGAAAGAAACCTACCTAGTTGTTGATTGTTTCTCATGCAAGTAATGTTGTGTGATGCAAGTCCAAAATCAACTTATGTGTCACGTTCGTACACAACTAGTGAAATTAATAATTTGTTTCAAAAAAATATAAACTAACTTATTCATTTTGTGTCACTTAAAAATGTTCAATTATCTAATATTTAATCTATATATCTACTTTAATTTAATAACTTAAATTAAACAAACCACCCCTATTAAAATTAAAGAGCATAAATATACCTAATAAATAGTTAACTATATTGTACAACTTGACTATCCTATTTTAAATAGATATAACAAATTAAATTAAAATATATATATATATATATATATATATATATATATATATATAATTAATAATTATTTTAATATAAATAAATATATAACATTAAAAAAATCATTTATATTTAAATTAAGAAAAACAATATGTAATTAATAATTATTTTAATATAAATAAATATCTAACGTAAAAAAATATTTTCTCTTCATAATTGTTTTTATATAAATAAATATATAACATTAAAAAAATCAACATGGATATATTTTCGCTTCTCTTTTCATTCGTTTTCCAACCACATTATGAAAACCAAAATCTTATTTCAGACTAGGCTGAAAGAAAATTTTATAAAGTAAATCAAAAATGGATGTTAAAAACTAAAAATCCCGATAGAAAAAAGCAGCACTGTATGAAATTTCGAAATTTCTTAATCTAAAACAAATAATTTACTCTTGCATTGTGGGTCCTTAAACCCCTAATCCAAAAAGCGCCGCGCTCAAAAACGGTTAAGAAACTTGGTTTGCATATTTACTTTAATTTATATATATATGAAATATTAATTATAAAAATTGATAAATTATAAAAACTATAATCCATAATGCATATTTATCTTAAAATAAGTCTTTATTGCAATAATTTTTCTTTTTAGATAATTATTGAATTATTGATTTAATTGTATTTTAAGGTCCACCAGACTCACAATAGTGTATGGGAGTATCAGTCTCCTTGTTTTTTTGTATTTTGCAGTTCAATATTTTTCCTACTCAAATTGATGATGGGCTATCCCAACCTTCTAATAAGCCCCTCACTGAAAAGGCAATACCACTGCCACTGAATTGATGCTACCATGCTGCCATAACTATCCTTGACTTCTCTGAAAGCATCACATCCCAAAATGAAATGATTTTCAGATTCCACTACCCCAAAAGTGAAAAAAGTACACACCTTTTCTTCCCAATATTCTTTAGGTCTCTTCCATAGTCCCTTTTCATGTCAAAGTTGATGTGAGTTACTTCTTAAACAAGAAATAATAATATTTTCTCTCCACTAAATGGTAGCCCCAATGTAATCTTTTTGTTGGAGATCATAAGTGGGGTCGAATTTTTGAACATAGTACCTCTTCTTCCTACCCAACTCTCTTCACCATATACCCTTATTAAACTTCTCGATAACAAAATTATTTAACTCCTTGCTATTTGTGGTACATGCATTGATGTAAATATGCCATTTTTAGCATTTTATTTCTTTCGCTCGACCATCTACCTCCTCCCATTCGCTCAATTCTTTTTAGATACACAACGATAATTGTATATTGTGCATCAGTTTGATAATAAAGTGGTATGTATCATGAGATTCTAGGTTCAAATATCCCCAATTTACCCATGTTTGCATAGGGGCATATGTGTACACCTATAGTGGTATGTATCATGAGATTCTAGGTTCAAATATCCCCAATTTATCCATGTTTGCATCGAGGCATATGTATACACCTATAAATTATAGTGGACGCATGTAAGGTGAGAAAGAAACCTACATAGTTGTTGGTTGTGTCTCATGCAAGTAATGTTTTGTGTCATGCAAGTCGAAAATCAACTTATATGTCATGTGAGTACAAAACTAGTTAAATTAGTGATTTGTTTCAAGAGAATATAAAACTAACTTATTCATTTTGTGTCAGTTAAATATGCCCAATTATCTAATATTTAATCTATATATCTACTCTAATTTAATAATTTAAATTAAACAAACCACTCTTATTAAAATTAAAGATCATAAATATACCTAATAAATAATTAACTATATTCTGCAACTTTACTACTCTATTTTAAATAGATATAACAAATTAAATTAAAATATATATATTTATATATATAATTAATAATTGTTTCAATATAAATAAATATATAACATAATAATAATAATAACAATTAAAAAAAAAAATCAACATGGATATATTTTCGCTTCTTTTTTTGCTGCTCTTTGGAGTAGATATAAGAAAATGGAAGAAGGCTGATGCTAGAAAAACAAGCTACTCGACTAGACGAATTTTGGGTTCAAACCCAAGTGAATTTTACTAATACTCTAGAAAGAGGAAGAAGTACTTTTTATACTGAGCAGATTCACACATGCATACATGGAAAGGTAAGACTCCAGTGCTCAATGTGAAGGAAGATTTACCAGAGACCTTGTTGTTCGGTAAGGAACTCATCTACAATAATAAGCCACATAAAATTGTAAGCGTTAGCATGATGAAATAAAATGATAAATACTGTACAACTTGAAGGAAAAGTGGAAAGAAAATGAAACCTAGAAATCTAAATACCTGCAAGTGATAATTCCCCACGATATTTTCTGAGAGTCGAACTTGAGACAAATGAATACGCAAAAATTTCGGAAGATTAAATCACCATAATTAGATTGCATAAGGTAAGATTTGAATTAGGTAAGCCGAGAGTGAAAGTAATATTGTAACCAAAAGAAGGGTATTACCTGTGCCGAGTAGAGAGGGTTTGAGCTAGATTGGGACCAACAGCTTGCATTGGCAACAGAGGCCGAAAACTTGCCAAAATCTCAGAGAAGTGCATATGGTGGACTCAATTCCAGCTCGTAGATATCTGCGGGAAATTTCTCATTCCAAATGACATCCCAAGGCGGATCAACCTTCCTAACCCCGATTCATTGGTTACCTTCCTTAGCTAATAACTACGACATCCAATGCTTAACCAACTACAAAACAAACTCATCGCATTGGCAGAGAAAAATGAGGGAATCAGATAGGGTTTTTCTCGGATAAACCAAGTCATTTCCCACTGAATGCAACCACCATAGATCTCCAAGGATCAGAAAGTGAGAAAAAAGGAAGGTGGCCCACTAAAACTTGAACCCGAATCCAATAAATCTGACAGTTGTTGCGGTATTAAATTTCCAGGACATGACAGCACGACTTTGGTACACACATTATTTGAGACATTTATTAAAATGTGATGAGCTTCTGTCGATGCAAACCATAGACTTAATTAGTGGTTAGGTTTTGGTGAGTTTTCGGAAGGGTAAAATTTAATATGTGCTCATTTACATATAAACCTAAAACTTGTGTTTAAGATTAGTAAGCATGCCATAGAAGATTAAATTTGAAGTATTAATGCAAGAAGTAATTTTTTTTTTATCTTGTATGTTACACGTATGTATACACCTATAAGTTATAGTGGAAGCATGTAGGGTGAGAAAGAAAGAAACATACGTGGTTTTTAATTGTGTCTCATGCAAGTAATGTTGTGTGATGCAAGTTCGTGTTATGCAAGTCCAGATCAGCTTATGTGTCATGTGAATACAAAACTAGTCAAATTAGTGATTTGTTTCAAGAGAATATAAAACTGGCTTATCCATTTTTTGTCACTTAAATATGCCCAAGTATATAATATTTAATCTATATGTATACTCTAATTTAATAACTTAAATTAAACAAACCATGCCTATTAAAATTAAAGATCATAAATATACCTAATAAATAATTAACTATATTCTACAACTTTACTACTCTATTTTCAATAGACATAACAAATTAAATTAAAAAAACATTATATAATTAATAATTGTTTTAATATAAATAAATATATAACATAAAAAAAAAATCAACATGGACATATTTTGGCTTCTCTTTGCATTCGTTACAATACCGTGGGCCAATACCATAGCTTACTAATACCACATTCTCAAAAAAAGTTAACTCATGTTCATGTGACACATGTTCCTCTGACAATTTTTTTTAATTAATAAAATTAATTCAAAGGAAAGAAAGTGAATAACTACTTTTGAGATAAATCTCAACATTTGATGAGTAACTATTACTAAGAATACTCTAAGATATTCCATGGAGCATAAATATCTACCATCCACTTCCTAATTATTGATCATTAAATTAAAATTCTAGAATTCTTATTACAGAATAAAGTCCCTATTGCTATAATTTTTCTTTTTAGATAATTATTGAATTATTGAGTTAATTATATTTTAACGTCCACCAGAATAACAATAGTGTATGGGAGTACCAGTCTCCTCATTTTAACATGCCCCTCACTGAATTGATGCTACCATGCTGCCATAACTATCCTTGACTTTTCTAAAAGAATCACATCCCAAAATGAAATTATTTTCAAATTCCACTACCCGAAAAGTGAAAAAAAACTACACACCTTTTATTCCGAAGCTTCTTTAGTTCTCTTGAAAGGTCCCTTTTCATGCTAAATTTGATGTGAGTTACTTATTAATTGAGCAGTAATAATATTTTCTCTCCACCAAATTCTAGCTCCAATGTACTCGTTTTGTTGGAGATCACAAGTGGGGTTGAATTCAGTGAACATAGTACTTCTTCTTTATACCCAACTCTTTTCACCATATACCCTTACAAAACTTTTCCATAGCAAAATTCTTTAACTCGTTGCTATTTGTCGTACATGCATTGAGGTAAATAATCCATTTTTCGCATTTATTTCTTTCACTCGACCATATACCTCCTCCCATTTGCACAATTCTTTTTAGATACAAAACGATAATTGTATATTGCCCATCACTGTGATAATAATGTGGTATATATCATGATATTGTAGGTTAAAATACCCAAAATTTACCCATGTTTGCATACAGGCATATGTATACACCTATAAGTTATAGTGAATGCATGTAAGGTGAGAAAGAAACCTACGTAGTTGTTGATTGTGTCTCATGCAAGTAATTTTGTTTGATGCAAGTTTGTGTCATGCAAGTCCAAAATCAACTTATGTGTCATGTGAGTACACAACTAGTGAAATTAGTGATTTGTTTCAATAGAATATAAAACTAACTTATTTATTTTGTGTCACTTAAATCTGCCTAATTATCTAATATTTAATATATATATGTATTATAATTTAATAACTTAAATTAAACAAACCACCTCTATTAAGATTAAAAATCATAAATATAGCTAATAAATAATTAACTATATTCTACGACTTTACTACTCTATTTTAAATAGATATAACAAATTGAATTAAAAAAACAATATATAATTAATAATTATTTTAAAATAAATAATACATATCATTAAAAAAAAATCAACTATAATTAAATTAAAAAAACAATATATAATAAATCATTATTTTAATATAAATAAATATATAACATAAAAAAATCAACTATAGATATATTTTCGCTTAATAAAACAATATATAATAAATAATTATTTTAATATAAATAAATATATAACATAAAAAAAATCAACTATAAATATATTTTCACTAAATAATTGTTTTTATATAAATAAGTATATAAAAAAAATCAACATGGATATATTTTCGCTTCTCTTTGCATTTGTTTTCCAACCACATTATGAAAACCAAAATGTTATTACAGACTTTGCTAAAAGGAAAATTTTATAAATTAAATCATGAATGGATGTAAAAAACTAAAAATCTCCATAGGAAAAAGCCGCAGTGTAACAAATTTATAGATTTTTTAATATAAAAAAAATAATTTACTATTTCATTGTGTGTCCTTAAATCCCTCATCCAAAAAGCGCCGCCCCTCAAGAATCGTCAAGAAACTTGGTTTGCATATTTACTTTCTATATATATATATATATATATGAAATATTAAATTATAAAAACCATAATCCATTGGCTACAGAGGTCGAAAACTTGTCAAAATCTCAGAGAAGTGCATATGGAAGACTTGATTTCAGTTCATGGATAACCGCGGGGAATTTCTCATTTCGGACCACACTCCAAAGCAGATCAACCTACGTAACCCTGATTAATTGGTTCCCTTCCTTACTATCTGGAGAAAGGCTCTAAGACCGACATCCAACTTTTAACGAGCTGCAAAACAAACTCAGTTTAACTAGTTCTAACTGAGTGATGAGATATCTAGATGTCCAGTGAATTAATTTAGATTTCATTCACAAGTAGTGATCAATCACGTAACTGACGAGTCACTTTTAATATATGCATGCATGCCAGTTCTTATGAAAGAAATAGTGATCAATCACATAACTGATGAGTCACTTTTAATAGATGCATGCATGCTAGTTCTTATGAAAACCTAGTTGAGATAGAGGTTAAAGTGAACATAACTATCAGTTGTATTATCAGAAAACTTATTTGAGCCCAATTATAAAGTCATGGGAAGCCCATGATGGATTGCACAATCAAGTAACGTTGATTATCCTATTTAATAGGGATTAATTTCTTAGGGACTGTGTGAGAAAGGTTGGGCTAAGGAGGGGTTGAGAATTGACTAACTGTTTGTCAATTTTTCCTAAGAATGGTTAGTCAATTTTGAGCGGGATTAAAGTGAAATAGTGAGGAGAGTGCATGATTTTATCAGTGTTAGAAAGAATTGTATTGTTTCACGATTCTTTCAATTTGTACAATATATGATAGAGGGGTTTTGAGTAGGTTCTTTCTCGAAGATACATCTTGTGTTGTGTGATTGATAATTTATTTCTCTTACTTACATGTGATTGAGCGACCATTTTATATTCCACAAATATAGTAGAAAGAATCAGTATCTTGTTTTAGTACATCACAAGATTGGATTGAATCCATTGGTATAGAGATTCTATATAATTTCTACAGGGGATGTTACCTTAAGAAACTTTTTATATGATATTTTAAATTTATATGTATAGTTCACTCATATACTAGGGAATAGTATAAATTAAATGACAAATAAATATGGATAGGCATCAAAATAAATTTTTCCTCATGATACATCTTACAATACCAAGATTTAAAGAATTAATAAAATTACCAAAATTATAATTTTATTTTAAACTATTATTAATACTAGCCTAGATCCAGGTTAACTCCACATATACCAAACCTTGAAAGGGATCAAATTTCTTTCCATATTAAAATATTTCCATCTCAAGAGATTTGATGCCTCTCAATGCTTGCTAGATATGGAGTTAAGATGGATGTAGGTTGATTTAATTCCCCCATTTAAATCATACATCTTCCACATGAATAAGATGGGTTCTCATAAACCTAGAGCCAAAAAATAACCAATAACTTGACCAAGTAAAGTTTACCTTAATTATTCAACAAAAATTAATAATAAAAAAATAATAATATAGAATATTTATTTTAAAATAGGATTATTTTTATTTTATTTTTTATTTTGGTGGATCTAAAATGTTTACATTACATTAATGTTTTTATTTTCATTTTTATGCATTTTAAACTAGTCAAAATGTTTACAAGACAAGACATTGCAATACCTCTTGCGTACTAGGTTGGGGAGCATCCCTCGAAGCAGTGATATATATATATATATATATATATATATATATATATATATATATATATATATATATATATATATATATATATATATATATATATATATTTACCATGAGGAATAATCTCCACTTTATTATAGAGATTGTTAACTTGCAAATAGGTTTTGATACAGTACCATGGGCCAATACTATAGCTTACTAATACCACATTCTCAAAAAACTTTAACTCATGTTCATGTGACACATGCTCCTATGAAATATTTTTTAATTAATAAAATTAATTCAAAAGAAAGAAAGTGAATAACTACTTTTGAGATAAATCCCAACTTTTGATGAGTAACTATTACTAAGAATACTGTAGGATATTCTATGGAGCTTAAATATCTACCATCCACTTCATAATTATTGATAGTTAAATTAAAATTCTAGAATTCTTATTACAGAATGAAAGTCCCTATTTCTATAATTTTTCTTTTTAGATAATTATTGAATTAATGAATTAATTATATTTTAATGTCCACCAGACTAACAATAGTGTATGGGAGTACCAGTCTCCTTGTTTTTTTTCTTCTGCAATTCAATCATTTTCATACTCAAATTGATGATGGGCTGTCCCAACCTTCTAACAATCCCCTCTCTCAAAAGACAATACCATCACATCCCAAAATGAAATGATTTTAAGATTCCACTACCCCAAAAGTGAAAAAAGTACACACCTTTTCTTCCTAGGCTTCTTTATGTGTCTTCCATGGTCCCTTTTCATGTGAAAGTTGATGTGAGTTACTTCTTAATCAAGCAATAATAATAATTTCTCTCCACTAAATGCCTGCTCCAACGTACTCTTTTTGTTGGAGATTACAAGTGGGGTTGAATTCGTGAACATAGTACTTCTTCTTCCTACCCAAGTCATTTCACCATATACCCTTATTGAACTTCTCCATAACAAAATTCTTTAACTCCTTACTATTTGTAGTACATGCATTGATGTAAATATTCCATTTTTCCCATTATATTTCTTTCTCTTGGTCATCTACCTCCTCCTATTCACTTAATTCTTTTTAGATACACAAGGATAATTGTATATTGTGCATCACTTTGATAATAAAGCGGTATGTCTCACGATATTCCAGGTTCAAATATCCCCAATTTACCCATGTTTGCATAGGGGCATATGTATACACCTATAAATTATAGTGGACACATGTAAGGTGAGAAAGAAACCTACGTAGTTGTTGGTAGTTGTTGGTTGTGTCTCATGCCAGTAATGTTTTGTGGTTCAAGTTTGTGTCATGCAAGTCTAAAATCAACTTATATATCATGTGAGTACACAACTAGTTAAATTAGTGACTTGTTTCAAGAGAATATAAAACTAACTTATTCATTTTGTGTAAGTTAAATATGCCCGATTATCTAATATTTAATCTATATATCTTCTCTAATTTAATAATTCAAATTAAACAAACCACTCCTATTAGAATTAAAGATCATAAATATACCTAATAAATAATTAACTATATTCTACAACTTTACTACTCTATTTTAAATAGATATAACAAATTAAATTAAAAAAAACAATATATAATTAATAATTGTTTCAATATAAATAAATATATAACTTAAAAAAAATCAACATGGATATATTTTCGCTTCTCTTTTGGCTGCTCTTTGCATTCGTTTTCCAACCACGTTATGAAAGTCAAAATCTTATTACAGACAAAATATTATTACAGACATTGCTAAAAGGAAAATTTTAGAACGTAAATCAAGAATGTAAAAAACTAAAACTCCCGATAGGAAAAAGAAGTCGTGTAACAAATTTCTAAATTTCTTAATGTAAAACAAATAATTTACTATTGCATTGTGGGTTCTTAAACCCCTAGTCAAAAAAGCACCCCGGTCAAGAACCGTTATAGAAACTTGGTTTGCATATTGACTTGGCTAAATTATAAAAACTATAATCCTAATTCGAAAAAAAACAACCGTTATGAATCACAAGTTGTGTTTATCAAGTTCAACAATTTCACTCTTCCATCATTGAATGTCATGAAAATATATCCGTTGAATGTCATGAAAATATATCCGTTGAATAGGAGAAAATATATCTGTTCATTGGCTTCTCTTTCTTTTTGTTCAATTCAATCTTTTTTGCTTTCACCAATTTCTTCCTCCGCCTCCCAGACCGTTTGTTTTTCTCTCTCGTTTCTTGTATTTGCTGAGTCCCGTGTTCTATTCTGTGTGTTATTTCTGTATGTGCATGTATTTTTGTTCGGGTTTGTATTCCTGTTTGATATTTAATAGGTGGTGGAGGCAAGGGTTTTAAGAGAGACAGAAGGATCACACTACACCTATTCACATATTGGTCTTTCTCCACAGAAGCAGATTATAATGGTAATATTTTGTAGTCTTTGTTTTTCTAAATATTTTGTTTTGAAATCTTTTTTCCACAACGAACAAGGGATATTTTTTTCTTAATCTTGATTAAAAACAATTGTGTTATATCTCATATCAATTTGCAATGTGAATTCTGACCTTGATTGTACTCGGAATACCCTAATAGTATTCAATACGGCCTTACGCATTAGTAGCGCAGGAAATAAGGTTTTACTTACACAATCTGCCCCAAATATTTTGCACTTATGGGGTTTCGAGTTGTGGTCTAGTCATACGTTCATACTTTTGTAAAAAGAAAGTCTAATACTTCTGAACTAGTAGTTTCCATATCGATTGTCTAAACTAGTTATCTAGATATTAAAAAGTCAATATTAATTTTGAACATATTAATTTATATTAGATTCCATGTCTATAAATAGATATGATGAATACACTTTTATATAATGTAATATTCCTTCTAGATGTATAAATTTTTTCCAATCGAATAAAATCGAAGTTAAAAAAAAATTGTTTTTACGATATATATAAATTTTCCTCGTAAACGATATAAAATTTATATTATAAAATTTTTTCATCAAAGGTTATACAATAAGTACATGATTATATAGTTGAGTAATAATTAAGGTTTTGAAATTTTTTTTATAATTATATGATTGAATAATAATTAGTTTGTTTAAGAGATGATTTATGTATATACTCAGTCATAGAGATGTAGTTTATATTATAAAGAAATATTATACTTTGTAAATAAAAAGAATTGATTTTTTTAAGATCAATGCTTTTTTATCTCTTTTTATATATTTAAATAATTGACTTTCTTGTTTATAAATCATGGATGGATTATTTATAATTATATTTATATATAATTAAAATTAATATAAAATTCAGTAATGAATATTTCTTATTATTGTATTCTAAATTTTAAATAATCATTTATTTATTATATTTGAATATGTGATGTAGAGTGTGGTTTTATTTTACTTTTTTTATTATGTTATGTTGTTGAATTTATGTTATTGATGTTAATAATAGTAGAAGAGAAAGCAAGGGATTGAGAGAGGAGGAAAGAGGTGTGAAAGAAGAGGAGGTAGAAGCATCTGCGGAGGAGAAGGACATGTATAGGAGGAAGTGGAGGAGGAGGAGGTTGAGGTGCGTGGAGAGGGAGTAGGGGGAGGTGGGGAGGATGAGGATGAGGTGGAAGGCGGGGTGGGGCAGAGATCGAGAGGAGGATGCAGGGGAGAGGGGAGGGGAAATGAATCAGGAGGAGGTGGGGGGGAGGGGAATGAGGAGAAGAGAGGGAGAGGGTGGATTTTGAGAGTGACAAGGGGAGATGGTGGAGGAGAGGGAGACATGGAGATGGGGAGGAGGATGAGGAGGAGAGGGGAGGGGAGACGAATTAGGAGGAGGTTGGTGGGAGTTATGAGGAGAGGAGAGGGAGAGGGTGGATGGGGACAGTGAGGTGCGGGGGCAGGGGGGGAGGGGAGGATGGGTGGGTAGAGGGAGGAGGAGGAGGGGAGAGGAAGAGGGAGGAGGAGAGGGGTGAGGAGGGAGGAGGAGGAGGTTGGGGGTGGTATAAGGGGAAAATTAGGAGGGAGAGGATGGATGGGGAGAGGGAGGAGTAAGGGGGAGGGGGTTGTATATAGGGAAGATTAGGAAGGGGGAGGGGAGAGGAGAGGGAGAGGATATATGGGGAGAGGGAGGAGGAGGGAAGAGGAGGAGGAGAGGGAGGAAGAGGAGGAGGAGGAGGAGGAGGTTGGGGGTGGTATATGGGGAAGAGCAAGAGGGGGATAGGGGAGAGGAGAGGGAGAGGATGGATGTGGAAAGGGAGGAGGAGGAGAAGGGGGGAGAGGGAGGAAGTGGTAGGGGTCCAGAGGTGGAGGAGGGGGGAAGAGAAAGAGCGGGGAGGGGAGAGGGAGGAAGAGGGGGAGGGGGAGGAGGAGGAGGATGAGGAGGTTGGGGGTGGCATATGGGGAAGAGCAAGAGGGGGATAGGGGAGAGGAGAGGGAGAGGATGGATGTGGAAAGGGAGGAGGAGGAGGAGGGGGGAGAGGGAGGAAGCGGTAGGGGCGCAGAGGTGGAGGAGGGGGGGAGAGAAAGAGTGGGGAGGGGAGAGGAGGGGGAGAGGATGGAGGGGGGAGGAGGGAGGAAGGGCGGGGGAGGGGGGAGGAGGGAGGAAGGGCGGGGGAGGGGGGAGGAGGTTGAGGGTAGTATATGGGGAAGAGGAGGGGGAGGGGAGGCGAGAAGAGAGGGAGGAAGAGGCGGAGGGGAAGGGAGGAGGAGGGGGAGGTAGAGAGGGAGGAGGGGACGTGGGGTGGTATAAGGAGGTTGGAGGTGGTATAAGGGGAAAAGGAGAAGGGGATGAGGGGAGAGGAGAGGGGCAAGGGGATAGGGGAGGGGTAGGAGAGGGAGATGATGGATGGGGAGAGGGAGGACGAGGGGAAACGGGGAGGAGAGAGGAGAGGGAGAGGATGGGGGAGCAGGTGAGAGAAGGAGGAAAAGGAGGGAAGAGGAGGAGGAAGGGGGAGAGGTAGGAGAAGGAGGAGGAGGTTGGGGGTGAGAGAAGGAGGAAAAGGAGGGAAGAGGAGGAGGAAGAGGGAGAGGTAGGAGAAGGAGGAGGAGGTTGGGGGTGATATAAGGGGAAAAGGAGGAGGCGAGGGGGGAGGGGGAGGCATAGTGGGAGAGGGGAGTTGGGTGGCAGGGAGGTTGAGGAGGAGGTGGGGAAGAGTAGGAGGGGGGTAGGGGAGAGGAGTGGGAGAGGATCGAGGAGGGGGATAGGGAAGAGGAGAGGGTGGAGAGGATGGAGGTAGAGGGAAGAGGAGGGGGGAGGAGGAAGAGGGAAGAGGAGGGGGGAGGAGGAAGAGGGAAGAGGAGGGGGGAGGAGGAGAGAGGGAGGAATGGGGGGGCGAGAGGAGGAGGAGAAGGTCGTGTTTGTAAATTATTTGTTGCATTTTTAATTTTGAAAGTGATGTGCTTTCCATCACTTGTTTGAGCGATAATGATATTCATGTTAGCCTTGTTTTTATAAGTCGTGTGTTGTATTTTTTTTGATGTAAAAGTGATGAGGTGTTACCATCACTTCGAAATGTGATGAAGATGGTGTTTCCCTTGTTTTATGAGTCCTTTGATGCATTTCTTTCATGTAATAGTGATTAGGTGTTTACCATCACTTCGAAATGCGACAAAGAAAGTCTTGTTTCGTAAAGGTAGCTCAGGTATGATTCCCTTTTGATGTAAACTTGACTACTGAGTACATCTTATAAGCTCGTGGCAAGTATGGGAATATTTGGGTCATAGATTGGTCGATTTGAGCATGTGTTTGCATGGGATTGTACAGCAGGTTTTCAAGAGATGTAGGTGTTAGTTCAACACTTATGGCTCTGAAGGACACAGGTGAAGGAGAAGGAAGGGTGACTTTTCCAGACGCTTGTGGTGTAGTAGTACACATCAATGCAGATTATTTTGATGCTTTTAGAGGACCAAAAGCTCCTTAGTGGGGAGGATTGATCCAAGTGGCTCTAGAGACACACGCAGGACAAAAAGCGCTCAAAACTCAAAGTGTTTGTATTTCTCTCGAACTAGGTTCAGGTTGAAGAGCTTGTCACACTAATCGCAATGGTGTCAATGGTTCGTCAAATCAAGCTCGTATGCGAAGGATAGGAGTGGTAAGAGTTTTGGTTTGACTTGAATGACTAGGCAGGTTAAGGACGATGCAAATTTGACCTTTCCTGCCCATCGGATTCTAGCAAGCTCACGATAGATTCTAGCAAAATTTGCGGGATGATTAATTTCACTCCTACGGTCGAAATCATAATTTTCAAAAAATTATAATTTGTTTTTAATTACAACAAAAAATTAATTAAAAAAATGGGGTGGCAAGACACCACCCCTGGCACTCCACCCGACTAACTATAACATATTTTAAAAATATATATTGGAAGATCCAACGGGTCGTGACCCCTGCCGGACCCAAAAAAACCAACATATATTACAAACATGTTTCATATAGCGGCCACCATAAAACATAGTTGCAGTGGGTGTCAAACCCACTCGACTTAATAGCTGGCCGGTCCACCGACAGAATCACAAATAACCTCCACTCCATGCTATAGCATGTGATAGCTCCAATGTAATGTGGGTGGCGCGGGTGTCAGTACAGAGCCAACTCCGCTGGTGGGAGTTAAGGGGCAGGCCGCCCAATGCGGGTCTGACACCCTCCACTTTGGTTAAAAAATATGTATGTGGTTTTAAAAAAATAAATGGCATGATATTAATCCTTTTTAGGAGGGGTCATGGTTTGATCACCCGACTTTCTCCCTCCTAAAATGGATCCAAACCAACTCATCTAAACAGGTTTTTTTAAAACTCCACCCAAGAAATATACTTAAATCCAGCATTTACATGGTGCAAGTCCAAAATCAACTTATGTGTCACATTCGTACACAACTAGTGAAATTAATAATTTGTTTCTAAAAAATATAAACTAACTTATTCATTTTGTGTCACTTAAATATGCCCAATTATCTAATATTCAATCTATATATCTACTTTAATTTAATAACTTAAATTAAACAAACCACCCCTATTAAAATTAAAGATCATAAATATACCTAATAAATTGTTAACTATATTGTACAACTTCACTATCCTATTTTAAATAGATATAACAAATTAAATTAAAATATATATATATATATATAATTAATAATTATTTTAATATAAATAAATATATAACATTAAAAAAATCAATTATAATTAAATTAAGAAAAACAATATGTAATTAATAATTATTTTAATATAAATAAATATCTAACGTAAAAAAATATTTTCGCTTAATAATTGTTTTTATATAAATAAATATATAACATAAAAAAAAATCAACATGGATATATTTTCGCTTCTCTTTTCATTCGTTTTCCAACCACATTATGAAAACCAAAATCTTATTTCAGACTAGGCTGAAAGAAAATTTTATAAAGTAAATCAAGAATGGATGTAAAGAACTTAAAAAAAAAAAAGTTATAGTAAATCAAGAATGGATGTTAAAAACTAAAATCCTGATAGGAAAAAGCAGCACTGTATGAAATTTTGAAATTTCTTAATGTAAAACAAATAATTTACTATTGCATTGTGGGTCCTTAAACCCCTAGTCCAAAAAGCGCCGCGCTCAAGAACCGTTAAGAAACTTGGTTTGCATATTTACTTTAATTTACATATATATGAAATATTAATTATAAAAATTGATAAATTATAAAAACTATAATCCATAATGCATATTTATCTTAAAATAAGTCTTTATTGCAATAATTCTTCTTTTTAGATAATTATTGAATTATTGATTTAATTGTATTTTAAGGTCCACCAGACTCACAATAGTGTATGGGAGTATTAATCTCCTTGTTTTTTTGTCTTTTGCAGTTCACAAATTTTCCTACTCAAATTGATGATGGGCTATCCCAACCTTCTAACAAGCCCCTCACTGAAAAGGCAATACCACTGCCACTGAATTGATGCTACCATGCTGCCATAACTATCCTTGACTTCTCTGAAAGCATCACATCCCAAAATGAAATGATTTTCAGATTCCACTACCCCAAAAGTTAAAAAAGTACACACCTTTTCTTCCCAAGCTTCTTTAGGTCTCTTCCATAGTCACTTTTCATGTCAAAGTTGAGGTGAGTTACTTTTTAATCAAGAAATAATAATATTTTCTCTCCACTAAATGGTAGCCCCAATGTACTCTTTTTGTTGGAGATCATAAGTGGGGTCGAATTTCTGAACATAGTACCTCTTCTTCCTACCCTACTCTTTTCACCATATACCCTTATTAAACTTCTCGATAACAAAATTATTTAACTCCTTGCTATTTGTGGTACATGCATTGATGTAAATATGTCATTTTTAGCATTTTATTTCTTCTGCTGGGCCATCTACCTCCTCCCATTCGCTCAATTATTTTTAGATAGACAATGATAATTGTATATTGTGCATCAGTGTGATAATAAAGTGGTATGTATCATGATATTCTGGGTTCAAATATCCCCAATTTACCCATGTTTGCATAGGGGCATATGTGTACATCTATAGTGATATGTATCATGAGATTCTAGGTTCAAATATCCCCAATTTATCCATGTTTGCATTGGGGCATATGTATACACCTATAAATTATAGTGGACGCATGTAAGGTGAGAAAGAAACCTACATAGTTTTTGGTTGTGTCTCATGCAAGTAATTTTTTGTGGTGCAAGTTTGTGTCATGCAAGTCGAAAATCAACTTATATGTCATGTGAGTACAAAACTAGTTAAATTAGTGATTTGTTTCAAGAGAATATAAAACTAACTTATTCATTTTGTGTCAGTTAAATATGTCCAATTATCTAATATTTAATCTATATATCTACTCTAATTTAATAATTTAAATTAAACAAATCACTCCTATTAAAATTAAAGATCATAAATATACCTCATAAATAATTAACTATATTATGCAACTTTACTACTCTATTTTAAATAGATATCACAAATTAAATTAAAATATATATATATAATTAATAATTGTTTCAATATAAATAAATATATAACATAATAATAATAATAATAATATTAAAAAAAAAATCAACATGGATATATTTTCGCTTCTTTTTTCGCTGCTCTTTGGAGTACATATAAGAAAATTGAAGAAGGCTGACACTAGAAAAACAAGCTACTTGACTAGACGAATATTGGGTTCAAACCCAAGTGAATTTTACTAATACTCTAGAAAGAGGAAGAAGTACTTTTTATAGTGAGCGGATTCACACATGCATACATGGAAAGGTAAGACTCCAACGCTCAATGTGAAGGAAGATTTACGAGAGACCTTGTTGTTCGGTAACGAACTCACCTGCAATAATAAGCCAAACAAAATTGTAAGCGTTAGCATGATGAAATAAAATGATAATATTATACAACTTGAAGGAAAAGTGAAAATAAAATGAAACCCATAAATCTAAATACCTGCAAGTGATAATTCCCCACGATATTTTCCGAGAGTCGAACTGGAGACAAATGAATAGGCAAAAATTTCGGAAGATTAAATCACCATAATTAGATTGCATAAGGTAAGATTCGAATTAGGTAAGCCGAGAGGGAAAGTAATATTGTAACCAAAGGATAAATAAATATATAACATTAAAAAAATCAATTATAATTAAATAAAAAAAAAAATATGTAATTATTAATTATTTTAATATAAATAAATATATAACTATCCTTGACTTCTCTGAAAGCATCACATCCCAAAATGAAATGATTTTCAGATTCCACTACCCCAAAAGTGAAAAAAGTACACACCTTTTCTTCCAAAGCTTCTTTAGGTCTCTTCCATAGTCCCTTTTCATGTCAAAGTTGATGTGAGTTACTTCTTAATCAAGAAATAATAATATTTTCTCTCCACTAAATGGTAGCCCCAATGTACTCTTTTTGTTGGAGATCATAAGTGGGGTCGAATTTTTGAACATAGTACCTCTTCTTCCTACCCAACTCTTTTCACCATATACCCTTATTAAACTTCTCGATAACAAAATTATTTAACTCCTTGCTATTTGTGGTACATGCATTGATGTAAATATTTCATTTTTAGCATTTTATTTCTTTGGCTCGGCCATCTACCTCCTCCCATTCGCTCAATTATTTTTAGATACACAAAGATAATTGTATTTTGTGCATCACTGTGATAATAAAGTGGTATGTATCATGACATTCTAGGTTCAAAAATCCCCATTTTACCCATGTTTTCATAGGGGCATATGTGTACACCTATAGTGGTATGTATCATGAGATTTTAGGTTCAAATATCCCCAATTTATCCATGTTTGCATAGGGGCGTCTGTATACACCTATAAATTATAGTGGATGCATGTAAGGTTAGAGAGAAACCTACATAGTTGGTGGTTGTGTCTCATGCAAGTAATGTTTTGTGGTGCAAGTTTGTGTCATGTAAGTCGAAAATCAACTTATATGTCATGTGAGTACAAAACTAGTTAAATTATTGATTTGTTTCAAGAGAATATAAAACTAACTTATTCATTTTTTGTCAGTTAAATATGCCCAATTATCTAATATTTAATATATATATCTACTCTAATTTAATAATTTAAATTAAACAAACCACTCCTATTAAAATTAAAGATCATAAATATACCTAATAAATAATTAACTATATTCTAAAAATTTACTACTCTATTTTAAATAGATATAACAAATTAAATTAAAAAAACAATATATAATTAATAATTGTTTCAATATAAATAAATATATAACCAAAAAAAAAAAATCAACATGCATATATTTTCGCTGCTCTTTGCATTTGTTTTCCAACCACGTTATGAAAGGCAAAATCCTATTACAGACATTGCTAAAAGGAAAATTTTAGAACATAAATCAAGAATGGATGTAAAAGACTAAAACTCCTGACAATCAAGAATGGATGTAAAGAATGGAATTAATAAAAATTTAACTCATGTTCATGTGACACATGTTTCTATGACATTTCTTTTAATTAATAAAATTAATTCAAAGGAAGGAAAGTGAATAACTACTTTTGAGATAAATCTCAACATTTGATGAGTAACTATTACTAAGAATACTCTAAGATATTCCATGGAGCATAAATATCTACCATCCACTTCATAATTATTGATCATTAAATTAAAATTCTAGAATTCCTATTACAGAATGAAGTCCCTATTGCTATAATTTTTCTTTTTAGATAATTATTGAATTATTAAGTTAATTATATTTTAACGTCCACTAGAATAACAATAGTGTATGGGAGTACCATTCTCCTCATTTTAACATGCCCCTCACTGAATTGATGCTACCATGCTGCGATAACTATCCTTGACTTTTCTAAAAGAATCACATCCCAAAATGAAATGATTTTCAGATTCCACTACCCCAAAAGTGAAAAAAAATACACACCTTTTCTTCCCAAGCTTCTTTAGGTCTCTTGAATGGTCCATTTTCATGCCAAATTTGACGTGAGTTACTTATTAATTAAGCAGTAATAATATTTTCTCTCCACCAAATTCTAGCTCCAATGTACTCTTTTTGTTGGAGATCACAAGTGGGGTTGAATTCAGTGAACATAGTACTTCTTCTTTCTACCCAACTCTTTTCACCATATACCCTTACTATACTTTTCCATAAAAAAATCAACTATAGATATATTTTCACTTAATAAAACAATATATAATAAATAATTATTTTAATATAAATAAATATATAACATAAAAAAAACAACTATAAATATATTTTCGTTTAATAATTGTTTTTATATAAATAAATATATTAAAAAAATCAACATGGATATATTTTCCAACCACATTATGAAAACCAAAATGTTATTACAGACTTTGCTAAAAGGAAAATTTTATAAAGTAAATCACGAATAGATGTAAATAACTAAAAATCCCCATAGGAAAAAGCCGCAGTGTAACAAATTTCTAAATTTTTTAATATAAAACAAATAATTTACTATTGCATTGTGGGTCCTTAAACCCCTAATCCAAAAAGCACCGCCCCTCAAGAATCGTCAAGAAACTTGGTTTGCATATTTACTTTAATATATATATATATATATATATATATATATATATATATATATATATATATATATATATATATATATATATATGAAATATTAAATTATAAAAACCATAATCCATTGGCAACAGAGGCCGAAAACTTGTCAAAATCTCAGAGAAGTGCATATGGAAGACTTGATTTCAGTTCATGGATAACTGCAAGAAATTTCTCATTTCGGACCACACTCCTAGGCAGATCAACCTTCGTAACCCTGATTCATTGGTTCTCTTCCTTACCATCTAGAGAAGGACTTTAACTCCGACATCCAAATTTTAACGAGCTGCAAAACAAACTCAGTTTAACGAGTTCTAACTGAGTGATGAGATAGCTAGATGTCTAGTGAATTAAATTAGATTTCATTCACAAGTAGTGATCAATCACATAACTGACGAGTCACTTTTAATATTTGCATGCATGCCAGTTCTTATGAGAAAAATAGTGATCAATCACATAACTGATGAGTCACTTTTAATAGATGCATGCATGCCAGTTCCTATGAAACCTAGTTGATACAGAGGTTAAAGTGAACATAACTATCAGTTGTATTATCAGAAAACTTATTTGAGCCCAATTATAAATTCATGGGAAGCCCATGATGGATTGCGCAATCAAGTAAGGTTGATTATCCTATTTAATAGGGATTAATTGCTTAGGGACTATGTGAGCAAGGCTCGGCTAAGGGGGGGTTGAGAATTGGCTAACTGTTTGTCAATTTTTCTTGAGAATTGCTAGTCAATTTTGAGCGGGATTAGAGTGAAATAGTGATGAGAGGGCATGATTTTATCAGTCTTAGAAAGCATTTTATTGTTTCATGATTCTTTTTTTCATGATTTTTTGAATTTTTACAATATATGATAGAGGGGTTTTGAGCAGGTTCTTTCCTGAAGATACATCTTGTTTTGTGTGATTGATAATTTATTTCTCTTACTTACATGTGATTGAGCGACCGTTTTGTATTCCACAAATATAGTAGAAAGATTCAGTATATTGTTTTAGTACATCACAAGATTGGATTGAATCCATTGGTATAGAGATTCTATATAATTTCTACATGGGATGTTACATTAAGAAACTTTTTATATGATATTTTAAATTTATATGTATATTTCACTCATATACTATGGAATAGTATAAATTAAATGACAAATAAATATGGATAGGCATCAAAATAATTTTTTCCTCATGATACATCTTACAATACCAAGATTTAAAGAATTAATAAAATTAGCTAAATTATAATTTTATTTTAAATTATTATTAATACTAGCCTGAATCCAAGTTAACTCCACATATACCAAACCTTGAAAGGGATCAAATTTCTTTCCATATTAAAATATTTCCATCTCAACAGATTTGATGCCTCTCAATGCTTGCTAGATATGGAGTTAAGATGGATGTAGGTTGATTTAATTCCCCCATTTAAATAATACATCTTCCACATGAATAAGATGGGTTCTCATAAACCTAGAGCCAAAAAATAACCAATAACTTGACCAAGTCAAGTTTACCTTAACTATTCAACAAAAATTAATAATAAAAAAATAATAATGTAGAATATTTATTTTAAAATAGGATTATTTTTATTTTTATGCATTTTAACCGAGTCAAAATGTTTAGAAGACAAGACATTGCAATACCTCTTGCGTACTAGGTTGGGGAGCATCACTTGAAGCAGTTATATATATATATATATATATATATATATATATATATATAACTAGATTCTTTACCATGAGGAATAATCTCCACTTTATTATAGAGATTGTTAACTTGCAAATAGGTTTTGATACAGTACCATGGGCCAATACTATAGCTTACTAATACCACATTCTGGAAAAACTTTAACTCATGTTCATGTGACACATGTTCCTATGACATATTTTTTAATTAATAAAATTAATTCAAAAGAAAGAAAGTGAATAACTACTTTTGAGATAAAACCCAGCTTTTGATGAGAAAATATTACTAAGAATACTCTAGGATATTCTATGGAGCTTAAATATCTACCATCCACTTCATAATTATTGATAGCTAAATTAAAATTCTAGAATTCTTATTACAGAATGAAAGTCCCTATTGCTATAATTTTTCTTTTTAGATAATTATTGAATTATTGAATTAATTATATTTTAATGTCCACCAGACTAACAATAGTGTATGGGAGTACCAGTCTCCTTGTTTTTTGTCTTCTGCAATTCAATCATTTTCATACTCAAATTGATGTTGGGCTGTTCCAACCTTCTAACAAGCCCCTCTCTGAAAAGACAATACCATCAGATCCCAAAATGAAATGATTTTAAGATTCCACTACCCCAAAAGTGAAAAACGTACACACCTTTTCTTCCGAGGCTTCTTTAGGTCTCTTCCGTGGTCCTTTTTCATGTCAAAGTTGATATGAGTTTCTTCTTAATCAAGCAATAATAATAATTTATCTCCAGTAAATGCTAGCTCCAACGTACTCCTTTTGTTGGAGATTACAAGTGGGGTTGAATTCGTGAACATAATACTTATTCTTCCTACCCAAGTCTTTTCACCATATACCCTTATTGAACTTCTCCATAACAAAATTATTTAACTGCTTACTATTTGTAGTACATGCATTGATGTAGATATTCCATTTTTCCCATTTTATTTCTTTCTCTCGGTCATCTAGCTCCTCCCTTTCACTTAATTTTTTTTAGATACACAAGGATAATTGTATATTGTGCATCACTTTGATAATAAAGTGGTAGGATAATTGTATATTGTGCATCGCTTTGATAATAAAGTGGTATGTATCACAATATTCCAGGTTCAAATATCCTCAATTTACCCATGTTTGCATAGGGGCATATGTATACACCTATAAATTATAGTGGACGCATGTAAGGTGAGAAAGAAACCTACGTAGTTGTTGGTTGTGTCTCATGCAAGTAATGTTTTGTGGTGCAAGTTTGTGTCATGCAAGGCGAAAATCAACTTATATGTCATGTGAGTACAAAACTAGTTAAATTAGTGATTTGTTTCAAGAGAATATAAAACTAACTTATTCATTTTGTGTCAGTTAAATATGCCCAATTATCTAATATTTAATCTATATATCTTCTCTAATTTAATAATTTAAATTAAACAAATCACTCCTATTAAAGATCATAAATATACCTAATAAATAATTACTATATTCTACAACTTTACTACTCTATTTTAAATAAATATAACAAATTAAATTAAAAAAACAATATATAATTACTAATTGTTTCAATATAAATAAATATATAACTTACTTTTGCATTGTGGGTCCTTAAACCCCTAGTCCAAAAAGCACCGCGGTCAAGAACCGTTATAGAAACTTGGTTTGCCTATTTACTTTTCTATATATGTAAAAACTATAATCCTAATTCGAAAAAAAGCAACCGTTATGAATCACAAGTTGTGTTTATCAAGTTCAACAATTTCAATCTTCCATGATTGAATGTCATGAAAATATATCCGTTGAATAGGAGAAATGTGCATCTTCTCTTCATTATAATTGGCTTCTCTTTCTTTTTTCTTCAATTCAATCTTTTTTGCTTTCACCAATTTCTTCCTCCGCCTCCCAGACCGTTTGTTTTTCTCTCTCGTTTCTTGTATTTGCTGAGTCCCGTGTTCTATTCTCTGTGTTATTTCGGTTTGTATTCCTGTTTGATATTTAATAGGTGGTGGAGGCAAGGGTTTTAAGAGAGACAGAAGCATCGGATCACACTACACCTATCCACATATTGGTCTTTCTCCTTGGCAGATTATACTGGTAATATTTTGTAGTCTTTGTTTTTTTAAATATTTTGTTTGAAATCTTTTTTCCACAACGAACAAGGGATATTTTTTTCTTAATCTTGATTAAAAACAATTGTGTTATATCTCATATCAATTTGCAATGTCAATTCTAACCTGGTGTATATGTTTGTTAATATCCCAGCTCCAGGTCCATTCAAGAGTGTTGAGATAGATATATAATGCAAAGGGCAGTATTCAGATAAATAATGGCAGAGGAGTAGTTAGACACAAAATTCAGGTACGTAACCTTCATGTAACCTATATTAATTTTTAAATGGAAAAGAAAAAAGAGATACCCAACCTGGGCATATATTTTAATGTGTTTATTGAATCCCATTTACAATTTGAGCTAGAAATTGGATTGTGGTTAATATGTCTTCGATTGCGGTTAATATGTCTTCAAAAATAGGTTAATATGTCTTCGATTGCCGTTAAATGTCTTCAAAAATAGAGGCATATGTCTTTGTAATCTTTTCTTTTCATAATTTATATGCTTTTTGGGTAAGTTTCAATAGTTACGTCTAAAAACAAAAGCTTAAAAAAGATAAACATGAAACTCTCTCTGATGTTTCTTATTTGTAGTTGGAAGAATATAAAGAAACAAATAGTCGAAACAATAGTAGACGTTTGGACTAATAAATTTAAATTCATCTTTACTCAGGTATCACCACAAATTTATTCGCATGCAGACTCGCCCATTAGTTTATAGCTCAAATTATTCACATACGAACTTGCCCTATTCACATACGAACTTGCCCATTAGTTTGTTTTCAGAATCTTTCACATACGAACTTTCCCAGAGGTTTTGTTTTCAGACTCTACCCAAAATCTTTCACATACGAACTTTCCCAGAGGTTTTGTTTTCAGAATCTACCCTAAATCTTTCACATACGAACTTGGCCTGAGATTTTGTTTTCAGAATCTACCCCAAATCTTTCACATACGAACTTGCCCATTAGTCTGTTTTTTCAGAATCTACCCCAAATCTTTCACATACGAACTTCCTTCTAGATGTATAAAATTTTTCCAATCGAATAAAATCGAAGTTAAAAAAAAAATTTCTTTTACGATATATAAAAATTTTCCTCGTAAACGATATAAAATTTATATTATATAATTTTTTCATCAAAGGTTATACAATAAGTACATGATTATATAGTTGAGTAATAATTAAAGTTTTCAACAAAATTTTATAATTATATGATTGAATAATAATTAGTTTCTTTAACAGATGATTTATGTATATTTTCAGTCATAGAGATGTAGTTTATATTATAAAGAAATATTATACTTTGTAAATAAAAAGAATTGAATTTTTTTAAGATCAATGCTTTTTTATCTCTTTTTATATATTTAAATAATTGATTTTCTTGTTTATAAATAATGAATGGATTATTTATAATTATATTTATATATAATTAAAATTAATATAAAATTCAATAATGAATATTTCTTATTATTGTATTCTAAAATTTAAATAATCATTTATTTATTATATTTGAATATGTGATGTAGAGTGTGGTTTTATTTTACTTTATTTATTATGTTATGTTGTTGAATTTATGTTATTGATGTTATTAATAGTAGAAGAGAAAGCAAGGGATTGAGAGAGGAGGAAAGAGGTGCGAAAGAGGAGGAGGTAGAGGCATATGCAGAGGAGAAGGACATGTATAGGAGGAAGTGGAGGAGGAGGAGGTTCAGGTGCGTGGAGAGGGAGTAGGAGGAGGTGGGGAGGATGAGGATGAGGTGGAAGGCGAGGTGGGGCAGAGATCGAGAGGAGGATGCATAAGAGAGGGGAGGGGAAATGAATCAGGAGGAGGTGGGGCGGGGGGGGAGGAGAATGAGGAGAAGAGAGGGAGAGGGTGGATTTGGAGAGTGACAAGGGGAGAGGGTGGACGAGAGGGAGACATGGAGATGGGGAGGAGGATGAGGAGGAGAGGGGAGGGGAGATGAATTAGGAGGAGGTTTGGGGGAGGAATGGGGAGAGGAGAGGGAGAGGGTGGATGGGGAGAGTGAGGAGCGGGGGTGAGGGGGGGGAGAGGAGGAGAGGATGGGTGGGTAGAGGGACGAGGAGGAGGGGAGAGGGAGAGGGAGGAGGAGAGGGGTGGAGAGAGGAGGAGAGGTTGGGGGTGGTATAAGGGGAAAATGAGGAGGGAGAGGATGGATGGGGAGAGGGAGGAGGAGGGGGGAGGGAAGGGGAGAGGGAGGAGGAAGGGGGAGAGGGAGGAGGAGGGGAGAGGAGGAAGAAGAGGAGAGGGAGGTGGAGAGGGAGCAAGAGGAGGAGGAGGTTGGGGGTGGTATATGTGGAAGAGAAAGAGGGGAAAGGGAGGAGGAGGAGGAGGAGGAGGAGGAGGAGGAGGAGGGTGGGGGAGAGGGAGGAAGTGGTAGGGGTGCAGAGGTGGAGGAGGGGGGAAGAGCAAGAGCGGGGAGGGGAGAGGAGAGGGAGAGGATGGATGGGGGGGAGAGGGAGTGGGAGGAGGAGGAGGATGAGGAGGTTGGGGGTGGTATATGGGGAGGAGAAAGAGGGGGATAGGGGAGAGGAGAGGGAGAGGATGGATGTGGAAAGGGAGGAGGAGGAGGAGAAGGGGGGAGAGGGAGGAAGCGGTAGGGCCGCGAAGGTGGAGGAGGGGGGAAGAGCAAGAGCGGGGAGGGGAGAAGGGGGGGAGAGGGAGGAAGCGGGGTGGAGGGGAGATGGAGGAAGGGGAGAGAGGGGGAAGAGGAGGAGGTTGAGGTTGGTATATGGGGAAGAGGAGGGGAAGGGGAGGGGGGAAGAGGAGGGGCGGGAGAGGGAGGGGAGAGGAGGGGGAGGGGAGGGGAGAAGAGAGGGAGGGGAGAGGAGAGGGGAAGCGGATAGGGGAGGGGTAGGATAGGGAGATTATGGATGAGGAGAGGGAGGACGAGGGGAAAGGGGCAGGGGGAGGAGGAGGAGGAGGAAGGGGGGGGTGGTTGAGGAGGAGGGGGGAAGAACAATAGGGGAGGAGGGGAGAGGAGAGGGAGAGGATGGGGGAGAATGGGAGAGAAGGAGGAAGGGGAGGGAAGAGGAGGAGGAAGGGAGAGGGGAGAGGAGAGGAGAGGGAGAGGATGGGGGAGCAGGGGAGAGAAGGAGGAAGGGGAGGGAAGAGGAGGAAGGGGGAGAGGGAGGAGAAGGAGGAGGAGGTTGGGGGTGGTATAAGGGGAAAATGAGGAGGCAAGGGGGGAGGGGGAGGCAAAGTGGGAGAGGGGATTTGGGTGGTGGGGTGGTTGAGGAGGAGGGGGGGAAGAGTAGGAGGGGGGTAGGGGAGAGGAGAGGGAGAGGATGGAGGAGGGGGGTAGGGAAGAGGAGAGGGGGGAGAGGATGGAGGAAGAGGGAAGAGGAGGGGGGAGGAGGAGGAGAGAAAGGGGGAGGAGGAGAGAGGGAGGAAGGGGGGAGGAGAGAGGAGGAGGAGAAGGTCGTGTTTGTAAATTATTTGTTGCATTTTTAATTTTGAAAGTGATGTGCTTTCCATCACTTGATTGAGCGACAATGATATTTTGGTTGGCCTTGTTTTTATAAGTCATGTGTTGTATTTTTTTCATGTAAAAGTAATGAGGTGTTACCATCACTTCGAAATGCGATGAAGATGGTGTTTCCCTTGTTTTATGAGTCCTCTGATGCATTTCTTTCATGTAAAAGTGATGAGGTGTTTTCCATCACTTCGAAATGCGACAATGAAGTCTTGTTTGGTAAAGATAGCTCAGGTATGATTCCCTTTTGATGTAAACTTGACCACTGAGTACATCTTATAAGCTCGTGGCAAGTATGGGAATATTTGGGTCATAGATTGGTCAATTTGAGCATGTGTTTGCATGGGATTGTACAACGGGTTTTCAAGAGATGTAGGTGTTAGTTCATCACTTATGGCTCTGAAGGACACAGGTGAAGGAGAAGGAAGGGTGACTTTTCCAGACACTTTTGGTGCAGTAGTACACATCAATGCAGATTATTTTGATGCTTTTAGAGGACCAAAATCTCCTTAGTGGGGAGGATTGATCCAGATGGCTCTAGAGACACACGCAGGACAAAAAGCGCTCAAAACTCAAAGTGTTTGGATTGCTCTCGAACCAGGTTCAGGTTGAAGAGCTTGTCGCCCTAATCACAATGCTATGAATGGTTCGTCAAATCGAGCCCGTATGCGAAGGATATGAGTGGTCAAATTTTTGGTTTGACTTGAATGACTAGGCAGGTTAAGGAGGATGCAAATTTGACCTTTCCCGCCCATAGGATTCTGGCAACCTCAGGATAGATTCTAGGAAAATTTGTGGGATGATTAATTTCACTCCTACGGTCAAAATCATAATTTTCAAAAAATTATAATTTGTTTTTAATTACAACAAAAAATTAATTAAAAGAAGGGGGTGGCAAGACACCACCCCTGGCACTCCACCCGACTAACTATAACATATTTTAAAAATATATATTGGAATATCCAACGGGTCGTGACCCCCGCTGGACCCCAAAAAACCAACATATATTACAAACATGTTTCATATAACGGCCACCATAAAACATGGTTCCAGTGGGTGTCAAACCCGCTCGACTTAATAGCTGGCCGGTCCACCGATAGAACCGCAAATAACCTCCACTCCATGCTATAGCATGTGATAGCTCCAATGTAATGTGGGTGGCGCAGGTGTCAGTTCCATCGCGAACCTGACCAATGCGGGTCCGACACCTTCCACTTTGGTTAAAAAAAATGTATGTGGTTTTTTAAAAATACATGGCACGAGATTAATCCTTTTTAGGAGGGGTCAGGGTTTGATCACCTGACCTTCTCCCTCCTAACATGGATCCAAACCAACTCGTCTAAACAGGTTTTTTGAAAACTCCACCTAAGAAATATACTTAAACCCAACATTTGCACGGTGCACCCAAGCCAGACCAGAGCAGGAGTGCCCATGTGGATCGAGGACATTTGTAGGTGGAACCATGAGCGTGGAGTATTAATTATGCAGGTGGAACCATAAGCCTTGAAATTTTCCAGGGAAGGTAATTTTTCTCCATGTCGGAATATAGTCAAGTTTATAGTCATTTTTCACGGTTTTCTATAGGGAATGCAATGGAGATGTCAGATTTTCCTTTTGAGTTGCATATTTCCAGTCCACCCATGGAGAAACTACGTGGAGGAACCTAATGGGAATCTAAAAAATTACATTTTTCCCTAGATCTTCACTTTCTCAGAATTCAGCAAATGGATAGTCATTTTTTCACTATTCTACATCACAAAGTTGATGGTATATTAAAAATTTTCATCTAAGATTTAAATTTTTTGGTCACTTTTTGAAGTGAAGTTGCAGGTGTCAGTTTTCAGGGAGTGAGAAGTCAATTTCACACCATTCGATGCCACAATCATGATAGTGTTTTCAGATCTAGCAGCAGTATCAACCATTATTTAGTCATCTTCAGTGTGAGCTATATGATGTGATTCTTTCATGTACTTCTTTGTTCCACGATGCTTACTGCTGTACAAATCCCTGTTGATGTATGAGTCATGGGATCTTGTCTTGTTATTTTTTTTTATTGATGTCCTTTCTGTCATGGAATTGTATTATTTTTTAGATCCCTTTTATGCCATTTTGGAGGGATACTCCCTACCACACATATGTCATTTAGATCCCTTGTTTTAGATTTTGGCGGGATATTGATAGTATTTATGCTTGAGCAATCGTTATACTGATAGAAGTCCTTCTTATGCATGAGATTTTTGCAATGGAACATCTCGTAGAGAGGTCTATGCAGTCTTGCGTGAGGGCATTTTCCTTGTATGTCAGAAAAAAATCCATGTACATCTTCTACTTACAACACTTAATGCAGTGGCCTACACCATCGTGATACTGAGGCCCCGAGATGTAGTCCCTCCTAGACAAAATTCGTTATCAAACGACATCTTCTTATGATTGTTGATCTTGACATATTAAGTTTCTCTTATTTACAACATGCAGTTGTTAATTTAAGCTCATTAATGCCTCAATGAATGAAATTCTAATTTATTGTCCAAAGTAAAAGGTCTTGGTTAAGGGTATCAATAATTTACCCTGAATCAAGAAGGTGAGGTGGCCCATTAAAAATTGAACACGAATCCAACAAATCTCACATCTCTCACAATATTAAAATGCCGGGACATGACAACAAGGCTTTGGTACACACAGTATTCGAGACATTTATTAAATGTGATGACCTTCTACCGACGCAAACCATGGGCTTAATTAGTGGTTAGGTTTTTGTGAGTTTTCAAAAGGGTAAAATTTAATATGTGTTGGTTTACATATAAAAGTAAGACTTCTATTTAAAATTAGTAAGCATGCCATAGAAGATTAAACTTTTAAGTATTGACATTAATGCAAGAAGTAAATTTTTTTTTAATCTTATATGTTACAAGTGTTATTAGAGCAACGTTCCCATGTTGGGACCTTAGGGGGCACCTAACGAGTTAGAATGTGTGTATACTAATGCACAGAAAATAAGTAGTACTACAAGGAAGAAATGAAAAGGGGATCGACATAGCAAACACCTCTGAATACCGAGGAACCTACACCTCAAACAAAACCATAAATGAATCTTAAAATGTGGTTTTAGTTGAGTGTAGATCAACATCAACAGAATAATAGACTACTGGAGTAGCACCAACACCAGACCGACATATTGTTAAGTATTGTGTAGAAGTTGCAGGAGGAAATGGTTCGAGTAAGAAGTGACAATGAACGTCTAATGCAAGAACAAGAAGGGATACTTAAGAGCCTTTCCGAAAAGTAGAATGAAGGGGTGTTACAACCCAGTCCTGATAGGGATATGAAAGAAGAGAATGAACAAGAAACTGAGGACCAAACCATGGACAGAATTGGCAGGATACCTTCATAGTGAATCAACACAAATAAGAACTATAATGAAGCAATGTCTACTAATGTGTCAGATCAACAGGAAATTAAGAAGCAAAAAAGTGGAGCTACATGGTCGGTTTTGAAAAATAAAATCACCTACATTCGATAAAAAAGCTAATGATGTGGTAGAGGCATGGTTGATAACTATGAATAATTTATTTCAAGTATATGAGTGTAGAAGCAACCTTAAAGCCAAACTGGCCATTTACCAGTTCAGATAAAAAGCTACTCTATAGTGGGAGGAGGTAAATAATGTTCACAACATTGAAGATGAATATGTAACATGGGATTCATTCCGACAATACTTTAAAGAAAAATATTTAAAAAAACATTTCTATGACAAAAAATATAGATAAGTTCGTGGTTTGAAGCTAGGTTAAATGACTATGGACGAGTATATTACCAAGTTCACCTCCCTATTAAGATATGTTCCTTATGTCAGAGAGGAAAAGGCTAAGGTTCAAAGGTTCCTAAGTACCTTTCCAACCCACATGAAGAAAAGAATTGAATTCGTAAATCTTAGGACCGTGGAAGAAGAAATTCAAAAGGCAAGAATGTGCTACCAACAGTCCAAGGAAAAAGGGGAAGTGGGAAAAAATTGGCAACCAAGAAAAGGATAGAAAAATAGTTCAAAGTTCAAGGGTACCAGAAGTAACAATTTGAGAAATTCTGCGTGAAGTTCTGTACGCCTAAACAAGGAAAAATTTCCAAACCACCCCTACAGTGTTGGAGGTGTGCTGAGGCGCATTATTACCAAAATTTTCCTTAGTGACGGGGAAGTGAAATAGTTACTAATATTTAGGAATCTTCTACAGTTGAATATGTAGCTCTAAATATACCTTGAATCAATGTAGAATTGGAAGATCGTCAGGAAGATTATGAGCCAACGATGATAAAGTTGGAAGGTAAGCTACTTTCCTAGTTTGTTTCTATTTTGGTTAACCCAGGTTCAATTTAATTTATGTAAAATAAAAAATAGTAGAAGTATGTAAATTATAAGGTTAAAAATTAAGAAATCCTTGGTTGGCACAGCTAGCCACAAGAGCAAGAAAAAAATTAAGTGCCAAAATTCCAAACTGTACTTTGGAAATTGGAGACCAGCAGTTGAATGTGGATCTGAACATACTGCCATTAGGATCATATGATGTTTTTTTGGGTATGGACTGGCTAAAAAAGCATTGGACTTTGGTGACTGTAAAGAAAAGATTACTTACTACAGAATGCAAGATGGAATGAACAAAGAGATTCAGGAAAGCAAGAAAACACTACAGCTATGTCATATTACAACATTTCAAATGAATAAGTGTATGAGGAAGGGATGTCAGATTTATGCTATTCAGGTGGGATATGCCAATTCCAAGGAGAAGTCTCGTATGATGGAGAACATACCAGTGGTACAAGAATTTATGGATGTATTTCCATAAACGTACCGGATCACCCCCAAGAAGAGATATTTACCTCGCCATTGAGTTAATTCTAGGAGTGTCACCAGTTTCAAGAGCTCCTTTTAGAGTGAGTGTTTCCGAGCTAACTGAATTAAAAATGAAATTGCAATAGCTACTAGTAAAAGGATTCATTCATTCGAGTTTATCCCCTTGGGGAGCACCAGTGCTATTCGTAAAGAAAAAATATGGAGCCATGCAAATGTGCCTGGATTATAGACAACTCAATAAATTGACAGTAAAAAACAAATATCCTTTACCTCAGATTGATGACCTGTTTATTCAGGTGAAAGGGGCCATAATATTCTAAAAAATAGACTTAAGGTCTGGATACCAGCATATCCTATCATTATGATAATCGCTCATGCATAAAGACTATGAGTATCCCACCACCATGTCAAACAATGATCTCAATGACATATGTGTGACACAGAGTATCCCGCCAACATGGCATAAAAATGAGTCTAAAAAGTAATACAAGTCCATGACAGAGAGTACATCAACAAAAAAATAAAACAAGACAAGATCCCATGACTCATATATCAATAGAGATATGTACAAAACTAATCATGTCAAAACAAAGAAGTACATGAAAGCATCACATTATATACCTCATGCTGAAGATGACTGAAGAATGGTTGCTGCTGGTGCTACATCTAAAAACTCCATCGTCATCATGGCAAACAAATATTTATGAACTCTCCAAGGAAGAGGAATGACGGGGACACTTCGCCATCATTCCATGGTGATGCATGTTGGAGTGAAAAAGCTGAGGCGAGTCCCCATCAACATGATCGCACCAGAGACTACCATAGAAGGTACAATGAGTGTTATTATTCAAGAGTGCATTTTGATTATAAAAATGTTGATAACCACCATCGTAAAATATGGAATCACAAAGCGTGTTATTTTTTTGGCTCAAAGAATGAGGCGTGAAAAGTCTTCACCTCAACAGGAAAAAGAAATCACTTAAAGAGGTATGGAGGAAAAATACATTTTGCACCCATTGCGACTGAAGTGGCCATCAAAGAGCCACCTGTGGAGACTCCATCTAGAGTAGCACCTTAAGGATGAAGCGCCCATGCAGACCCTAGTCAAAAGAGATGATCGACAAGCAAGTTCGCCACAGCGAAATGATCCACTCACTTTGATAAGTGAGAGATGGTTCTTCTAGATTTTTTTTCTAGAGATGTTAGCTTGTCATGGTCGTGTTTGTAAATTATTTTTTGCATTTTTAATTTTGAAAGTGAGGTGCTTTCCATCACTTGTTTGAGCGATAATGATATTTTTGTTGGCCTTGTTTTTATAAGTCGTGTGTTGTATTTTTTTCATGTAAACGTGATGAGGTGTTACCATCACTTCGAAATGCAATGAAGATGTTGTTGCCCTTTTTTTATGAGTCCTCTGATGCATTTATTTCATGTAAAAGTGATGAGGTGTTTGCCATCACTTTTAAATGCGATAATGAAGTCTTGTTTGGTAAATAGCTCAGGTATGATTCCCTTTTGATGTAAACTTGAACACTGAGTACATCTTATAAGCTCATGGCAAGTATAGGAATATTTGGGTCATAGATTGGTCAATTTGAGCATGTGTTTTCATGGGATTGTACAACAGGTTTTCAAGAGATGTAGGTGTTAGTTCATCACTTATGGCACTGAAGGACACAGGTGAAGGAGAAGGAAGGGTGACTCAAAACTCAAAAAGTGCAAAAAGTGCTCACACACAGGACAAAAAGTGCTAAAAACTCAAAGTGTTTGGATTTCTCTTGAACCAGGTTCAGGTTGAAGAGCTTGTTGCCCTGATCGCAATGGTCTGAATGGTTCATCAAATCAAGCCCGTATGCGAAGGATAGGAGTGCTCAAATTTTTGTTTTGACTTGAATGATTGGGTAGGTTAAGGATGACACAAATTTGACCTTTCCTGCCCATCGGATTCTGGCAAGTTCAGGGTAGATTCTAGGAAAATTTGTGGAATGGTTAATTTCACTCCTACGATCAAAATCATAATTTTCAAAAAATTATAATTTGTTTTTAATTACAACAAAAAATTAATTAAAAAAAGGGGGTGGCAAGACACCACTCCTGGCACTCCCTCGGACTAACTATAACATATTTTAAAAATATAAATTGGAATATCAAATGGATCGTGAACCCCGCCGGACCCCCAGCAACCAACATATATTACAAACATGTTTCATACAATGGCCACCATAAAACATGGTTCCGGTGGGTGTCGAACCCACTCGACTTAATAGCTAGCCGGTACACTGACAGAACCACAAATAACATCCACTCCATGCTATAGAATGTGATAGCTCCAATGTAATGTGGGTGGCGCAGGTGTTAGTTCCATCGCCAACCCGACCACTGCTAAATTGTTGCTATGATTACCATATAGAGCCAACTCCGCTGGCGGGAATTAAGGGGTGACCCACCCAATGCGGGTCCAACACCCTCCACTTTGGTTAAAAAATATGTATGTGGTTTTAAAAAAATACATGGCACAATATTACTCCTTTTTAGGAGGCGTCAGGGCTTGATCTCCCGACCTTCTCCCTCCTAACATGGATCAAAACCAACTCATCAAAATGAGTTTTTCGAAAACTCCACCCAAGAAAAATACTTAAACCTAGAATTTGAATGGTGTACCTAAGCCAGACCAGAGCAGGAGTGCCCATGTGGATCGAGGACATTTGTAGGTGGAACCATGAGCGTGGAGTAGTAATCATGCAGGTGGAACCATAAGCCTTGAAATTTTCCTGGGAAGGTAATTTTTCTCCATGTCGGAATATAGTCAAGTTTATAGTAATTTTTCATGGTTTTCTGTAGGGAATGCAATGGCGAGGTCAGATTTGCCTTTTGGGTAGCAGATTTCCAATCCACCCATGGAGAAACTACGTGGAGGAACCTATGGGAATCTAAAAGATTCCATTTTGCCCCAGATCTTCACTTTCTCAGAATTCAACAAATGGACAGTCATTTTTTCACTATTCGAGATCATAAAGCTGATGGTATATTCAAAATTTTCATCTAAGATTTACATTTTTCGGTCACTTTTTGAAGTGAAGTTGCAGGTGTCAGTTTTCAGGGAGTGAGAAGTTAATTTTAGACCTTTCAACGCCATAATCATGATGGTGTTTTCAGATCCAGCAGTAGTAGTAACCATTCTTTAGTCATCTTCAACGTGAGCTATATGATGTGATTCTTACATGTACTTCTTTGTTCCAAGATGCTTACTGCTGTACAAATCCCTGTTGATGTATGAGTCACGGGATCTTGTCTTCTTTTATTTTTTTATTGATGTCCTTTCTGTCATGGTGTTACACAGTAATTCGTCACCGTCCCTGCAATCCCCGTCCCACACATTGGAGGGCTCATTTTGTGACCTGTGAGTAGTAACATGGCTTGAAACTACTTTCATGACATCCCTCTGAACAAGAGCTTTCATTGCCCTGAAGACATCTCCTTGTGAAAAACCCTAAAAATGGCCGTTTTAGCATTGGCGCGAGCAGGAAGTTCAGTACCCACACCAATGGGGAAAATAATTCAAAGAGGCCGCGCCAGTTGGTGCTCTGTCCCAGAGTCGCACTCGCGCCAGCCAATTTAAGGAATGTTTTTTTTAAAATAAATGGCGGAATTTTCGTTCTAACTGATCTAGGAACTGATATCTATCTTGAGTTGGGAGGTTTGGCTACAGGTTTCCATAGAGAGGAAGTGGTTTGCCACCTCTCATGGAAGCTTCCTTGAGGATAGGGCCAATCCCATGATTATAGGGATCCCAACTCCCCTTCCTCCATCTATAAAAGCTTGCCCATCTCCATTGCAAGCTAGTCTCCGAGTTCCCAAGAGCTTTCACATCCTTATGCTGCAAGAGCCTTCTTGATTCCCTTAAGGTCAAATCCAAGCAAGGAGACTATTGTCAAGTATCTGGAGAGAGAGGCTTGTCCCTTCCTTGACAGGCTTTACCGAGACATGTTTTTCTAACGACCCGCCGAAGGAGAGTGTTGCGTCGAAGCTATGGTTGTATTCTTCTTTTGACTCATTAATGATAAGCGACTATTGGTTATGGTTCCACTCTCGTTCTTGATTATGTTCATGAGCTATGTCCTCTTTGACTGACATATAGTTGTATATACTGGATTTTATGCTTGCGTTTGTGTTGTTTCTTGCATGTGCAGGTGTCCGATCACGGAGATCGTGAGGATTGTGATCTGCCAGGGCAAAGGAACGGGAGCACCACCTCCCCTACAAATGACAACGTTGGATTCCAGGTAAGCCTTCATCGCAAGTCAGTTTATTTGAAATTAGGAACCTACACTGTAGTGTGTTTTATTGTTGCTAGACCTGATCTGGGCTAGTAGGGATCGCCTCTGTCCGCAGAGGGGATTAACCTCTTCAACAATTTGGCGACTTTGCTGGGGATTCAGCTTGTTGTTTGATTTGTAAGCTATAGACGAAACCTGAAGTACAGCCAGATAGCCTTCGAAACGCTTTTTCTCTGCATTAGCGGAGTAGATCAACGCTGCCTCAGTCAATCTCCAGTTTAGTTTACGGACTGAACACCTTAGAGTGTTGTCTTCTCTTTTGGGTCAATTTCTTGGCCTTGTTTGCTTGGTCAGCTCTTTGGACTGGTTTTTCTATTTTTTTGGCTTTGTTTCAGCCTTGTCATCACTTGTTTGTGTCTGAGATTGCTTTTTTTTCATTTTCCCATAGTAAACTTGACTGGCGCGCTTTTCAGTGTGACAGTCGTGCCCATTGGCGCAGGTTGCTTGTGTATCACCCATGCCATTGCCTTTCTGGTGCTGATTTCAAGCTCACAGTTGCGCCAATCCTGTGAGCTATTACGGTTTGTTGTGTTTTATGCTTTCTGGGACTGACTTGTGATTTTGATTTTGTTTTTTCGGCTGTTCGAGTGCACTGGAGCCTAGTTTGACTGATTGTAACCTCCATCCTTTGGTTGTTTTCCTTTTACTTTCGATTTTGCATTCCAGCCCTAGGGCATTTAGGTGCTTTTGTGAGTCGAGCCTCCCTTGGGAGTTTTTGGTTTTCGTTCGTTCAGTCAACTTTGGGATTGCTTCCTTGCATTCGTTTGACAGTTGTCTATCATTTTATTGCGCTTTTTGAGTGACTGATTTTGTTTTCATTCAAATCTCACTTGGCTTCATTTTGGGCCTAGATTACATGGCTCATTAGTGTCTTTGGGACTTTTCTTGGTTTTGAAAGACTTTTGGTCGATTTGAGATCCGATTGTTTGTGTCATTGAGTGAAATCTTCTTGTTTTTGCTCTCTTATTATCGTTTCTCAAATTGCTTCTCATTTTTTTTCGGTTTGTTTAGTGCATCTAGCTCTCAAACATTGAAAATATAAAAAATCTCTTTCGCTTGATTGATTAGTGCAAATTAAAATCTTTTCGGTGTTATTAGTAATTAGTGACTTTGAAAGAAAAGTTTTTAGTTTCATTAGCTGCATTAGAGATATCACTGATTGTCTTCCGATCATTTTGTTTGTGTAAAAATCTCTTAACTCTTCTGTAGCTAGCCTTCCATCGATTGAAATGATATACTGTGGCATGTAGTTTTGCATTTAGGAGATTTTTGAGACATCACATTCGTTAGAGACTGAAAACTGAAACGTAATTGAAGATAAACTTCAAAATTTACTCAATTTACATTAAGGTAGCATTGAAATCTAACGAAACACATTTAGAGGTCTAGCCTAGAGACATGTTCTGGCGTCTTAAAACCTAGTAGCTGTCGTTCACCTCTTGGCTTTAGACAGCGCTAGTACCGACTTGTGCTCCCCATACCGTCGCGTATATAAAGGGAGACCCCACTAGGTTGCTATCCTTTATTCATAAGAAGTCGAGTCTGCCGCCTTATACCCGTGATACACCGGACACAACATTCAGGGAGATTTCCTACACATACATTAAGTCCTTGGTTGATTTCTCTTTCATTTTGAAACCAAGGTGTATATTGCAGTTCACGGTTATTTGGTACACCCTTTGCCTAGAATTCCTGAGTAGTCATTTTGATCTTATCTGACTCCTTAACTTTGAAAATATCATCAAGCACTTGTCCTTTCACGCTTGTTTCCAATCTGAAAGTGATAGAGTCACCTTTTTCCTATTTCTCGACTCTTAAAAGATGAAACGGTAGAGTTTTGCTTCAATGGTTTAAAAAATTAACTGCCCACAAAATATTCCTGGTTAAAGTTAGTTTCCTTAGGGTGTTGTTCTGAAGATCATTTCTGATGGCAACTTTCCCGGAGTTCACCAACCAAGAAATCCCCTTCGATGGGAATCCTGGTCCTTTTCCTCCTTTTGGAAATGTTGGTGCTCCTTATATGGAAACATTGTCCCTTCCTGGGTTAACTGTTGGGTTGCATGTTTGGTTGTTTTCAACCTCCGTGGTCCCGAATGTCTCTGCTACTGTTCAATCAGTTCCTCCACCTGAACAACGTCATGTTGATTCCAAGGTGGACCTCTCCCCTTCTTCGCCTGTTTCTGCGTCCTCCTCTTCTACTTCGCTTGGTGAAAGTCTGGATTTGAGTAACCAGGTGGCTAAGAAGAAGAAGAAGAAGAAAAAGAAGAAGAGGTCCAATAAAGGAGAGGCTAACTCTGCGGCTATTGCGCCTAAGAAGTCTCCTCTTGATAGACCTTCCAACCCTCCATGGAAAGTCAAGTTCCCTTGCATGTTGTGCACGGGAGACCATCTTCTTCGAGATTGCCCTGGCATTCCCAAGGTGCTTGAAGTATGCTCCAATGGTCGTCCGCCGTTGTCGTTGGCCTCTGCGAGTCAGGTTGGGGGCACGTCTTCAACTGGTGCTGGTAAGGCTCCTAAGAAGCAGGGTAAGATTACCAATCCCTGTAAGTTGTGTGAAGGGCACCATGCCATTCACCTTTTTCCGTATATCGATGAAGCCAAGCGAGTTTTGGACAACTCAGCTATTTCTACACCATGCCTCCCGGTTGGTTATAAGCAGTTGTCTTTGAGTCCTCCACCAGCTGATCCTATGATCGATCAAGAGTCATCCTTGGTCGACCCCACTGCCTTGGAAATTCAAATTCAGGAATCCGTTCCTGACCAACCATTGTTCGTGGGATCAGTTGAGCTGGCCCCGTCTGCGATGCACCAGGTCTTTTCCATGGAGAGTGGATCTCACACCCCTCATGTTCTTCTTATTTCTTTAGATTCCTTGGACTTGGAGAAAGATTCTCTTGTCCCTATACCTCAAGAAGTTGCTCCTCCACCTCCCGTGATGGAGGTCCCAGAGGATACTCCTCCTGCCTTCGAGATGGAGGTCGTGGAGGATGCTTCTTCTTCTTCCGTAACACCAGGGGAAGACCATCTCGGTTTGATGGTGGCCCCTCCGAGTAGTTTGGTCGCTTCCTTTGATTGGAATCTATTTGTTGGATACCGCCTTCCGTCTTATGTGCCTTTCGAGATCACAGTACAGGCTTTTGGTCTGGTCGTACCCAACACCTTTATAGATGAAGGTGCATCTGTTAGTATTCTATCCTCAACTACTTGGCAAGCGTCCGGCTTGCCACCGCTTGTGCCTGTTACGCAGAATCTGTTGGCATTTAACAGAAGAATGAGTCAACCGTCGGGGATCCTTCCACAGTTACCTATTACTTTGGGAGGTAAAACCATCCATATGGACGTGATGGTTATTCCAGGCCCCTTGGATTTCAATCTACTTTTGGGGTGCGATTACACATATGCCATGGGAGCACTTGTCTCCTCCCTTTTTCGTGTGGTCTGTTTTCCGCATGGAGAACAGATCGTGATTATTGATCAGCTTTCGTTATTTGGTCCTGATGTGGTAGCTGGCTCGCCATCATCCCTTCCTGGTTTTTATCCACCCATTGTATCTTCCCCACCATAGGTCGACTATGTGGCTACCTACCCTGTGCTTGTGCTCAGTGATGATGCCGGCGTGCATCAGGTACTGGGGGCATTGGGTCCAAACTTCCAGGATGTTTCCATTCCATCGGGAGTGGAACTCTTGGAGGCAATGACTTCTTGTTCATTATGATGAGGTCGGTTGGAGCATGGTTCTTTTCCTGTGTCAAGATCCTTAAAAAATGAAACCAGGTCATCGGAGCACAGTTCGTTTTCTTGTGTCAAGCTCCTTAAAAAATGATACAAGCTGGTTGGAGCATAGTTCGTTTTCTTGTGTCAAGCTCCTTAAAAAATGAAACAAGATGGTCAGAGCATAGTTCCTTGTCTTCTGTCAAGCTCCTTAAAAAATGAAACAAGGTTGTCGGAGCATAGTTCCTTGTCTTGTGTCAAGCTCCTTAAAAAATGAAACAAGGTTGTCGGAGCATAGTTCCTTGTCTTGTGTCAAGCTCCTTAAAAAATGAAACTAGTTTGTCGGAGCATAGTTCTTTTCCTTGTGTCAAGCTCCTTAAAAAATGAAACAAGCAGCTGGTCGTAGCATAGTTCTTTTCCTATGTCAAGCTCCTTAAAAAATGAAACTAGGTTGTCGGAGCATAGTTCCTTGTCTTGTGCCAAACTCCTTAAACCATGAAACAAGGTGTATTGAGGATAGTTCTTTTAATGTGTCAACCTCGTTAAAACAATGAAACACGTTCCCGTTTAATTCAAGTCTTTGTTTAGATCTCATAAAATCCCAGTCGAGTCTTTCTCTTGATCTCGTAACTTGAACCTTCACTCCATCTGCCTTTCATATGGACTGAAGCTTGGGGGGCATGTACCTCGAATTGAGTCACCATGCTGGGGGCATGCATATCTTTTTCAAGCATAGTTTGTTTCCGTTTCAAGCTTGTGTAAAAATGAAACCAACTTCAAGCAGAGTTTTCTGATTTCAAGCTTGTGTAAAAATGAAACCATTCCCATTTTACCTCTTGTGATTGCCATTTTATCAGCCTGTTTTGCCAGATGAGCCTTGGTTTTCTCACTCCATCATCATTATCTGCTTGGCCGATCATATGCCTTCACTTGGTTTTTTACCCGTTCTTGAGGAACCGCTGAGATGAGTGGTCTTGTTAGCCAGCCTCTTAACCTTTACTTGTTTTGAGAAGTTCCACCATTATCGAAACCAGTAGCAACCCTTTATACCACTCGTTCCTCCAGGAGGATTCATCTTTAAGCTATTTTCTAACTCTCTAAAATTGAACATATTGTCGAGTCCCTTGTCGTTTCGATCTCGTTAAATTGGACACAAAACGACATCTACCCAGTATATGTTTACCCCTTTTTCGGGCTGGGATGGATTAATTACAAAAAAGGAATACCCTAGTCTATTGCGACTAGGAGGTTTTCTCAGACATAGTTTTCTACCTTTTCGGATCTAAGGAACTATTTACGAAAAGCGACCATTGGAGTTTACTTTTCTGCTGTCTTTTCAAACTCTGTAAACATGAAAAGACGCAGAGTTCTTCCTTTGTCGGACTCGTTAAACTTGATGACATCAGATTCAGTCGTAATGACGGTATCCGAGTTCCTCCTTCCTAGGGCTCGTTAAATGTACTAGAATGGACTTACGACAAGCATATGGTATCCTCTTCAAGCTTGTGTAAAAATAAAGAGGTACTCGCCAGGATGGTGGGGAAAATGGAACCAACATCATTGTCGTGTCGGCAGTATGTCGCTCTTGAACATGGCACTTGTCTACATTCGTGTCAGGCTGGGGACATCTCATCTCATTTTCCACTTGCCTTCGTGGGTTTGGGTGATCCCTTTTGACCTCTAATCTGCTCTTTGCCTCGTCACCGTGACCTTTGATCTTTTGATGTCAAATACTGCCAAATCCACTGTCATGCCGTCAATATGTTCAAGAGAAGTTGACCTCTACAAACTCCAACCTTCCTCTGATTCTCATCTGATCTTGATTCACAAAGACACTATGTTCCTCTGTCTCGCGTCGATGGTGTGGAAAACACTATGGCCCACCTTGGATCAAGGTCACTTCCTGTAGACTTCAGCTCATTATCCAGGAAGCTGATCTAGAGACTTCTTCTGGTACCTTGGAGCCTGCATGCCTCAATGGCAGGTTCTTCGCATTCGACGCAAGGTTTTCATCATTGGCCTCCGATCGAGTGATTCTGCGGGTGTTCGATGCCAGCTCACTGTTCACATGCTGTATATTGTACCTATAGTACCTTGAGGACCATTGTCATTATTGGTGGTACCTCTTGCGTTTGTTAACAACTTTCATCATTGGATGGTAATCAGGCGATGTTCTTGCATGTTCGACCTCAGCTCACTTATTCGCATGCTTGAACTTGTGCTTTGTTCGGGTTGAGATGGAGCGCAAGACCCTGGATTTTGTTTGTTAGAATCCAGGTTGCGATTTTGTGGATTATTATGATTGGTTACATGACTCACTTACTGGATGGTCGTGACCATACCTGAGTCTATTTATCGATCCTCACTGGATGGCTACGTCCATACCTTGGATCTGGATTATTGTATGGATGGCTGCGCCCATACCACATATATATCATGTACCTGAGATATCAGTTGTGCTTCTTCACGCAGGTTTTCCGTCAGCGGAGTTTTCAGTTGGACATGTTCTCGTAAAGCATTTCACCCCTCTCTCTCTCTCTCTCTCGGGCCTCATGCTTTAGGGGGCATCTGTTACACAGTAATTCGTCACCATCCCTGCAATCCCCGTCCCACAAATTGGAGGGCTCATTTTGTGACCTGTGAGCAGTAACATGGCTTGAAACTAATTTCATGACATCCCTCTGAACAAGAGCTTTCATTGCCCTGAAGACATCTCCTTGTGAAAAACCCTAAAAATGGCCCTTTTAGCATTGGCGCGAGCAGGAAGTTCAGTACCCATGCCAATGGGGAAAATACTTCAAAGAGGCCGCGTCAGTTGGCACTCTGTCCAAGAGTCGCACTCGTGCCAGCCAATTTAAGGAATGTTTTTAAAAAAATAAATGGCAGAAGTTTCGTCCTAACTGATCTAGGAACTGATATCTATCTTGAGTTGGGAGGTTTGGCTACAGGTTTCCATAGAGAAGAAGTGGTTTTCCACCTCTCATGGAAGATTCCTTGAGGATAGGGCCAATCCCATGATTATAGGGATCCCAACTCCCCTTCGTCCATCTATAAAAGATTGCCCATCTCCATTGCAAGCTAGTCTCCGAGTTCCCAAGAGCTTTCTCATCCTTATGCTGCAAGAGCCTTCTTGGTTCCCTTAAGGTCAAATCCAAGCAAGGAGACTATTTTCAAGTATCCAGAGAGAGAGGCTTGTCCCATCCTTGACAGGCTTTATCGAGACATGTTTTTCTGACGACCCGCTGAAGGAGAGTGTTGCGTCGAAGCTATGGTTGTATTCTTCTTTTGACTCATTAATGATAAGCGACTATTGTTTATGGTTCCACTCTTGTTCTTGATTATGTTCATGAGTTATGTCCTCTTCGGCTGACATATAGTTGTATATACTGGATTTTATGCTTGTGTTTGTGTTGTTTCTTGCATGTGCAGGTGTTCGATCACGGAGATCGTGAGGATTGTGATCTGCCAGGGCAAAGGAACGGGAGCACCACCTCTTCTACAAACGAAAGCGTTGGATTCCAGGTAAGCCTTCATCACAAGTTGGTTTATTTTCAATTAGGAACCTACACTGTAGCGTGTTTGATTGTTGCTAGACCCGATCTGGGCTAGTAGTGATCGCCTCTGAACGCAGAAGGGATTAACCTCTTCAACACATGGAATTTTATTATTTTTTAGATCCATTTTATGCCATGTTGAAGGGATACTCCCTACCATAGATATGTCATTTAGATCCCTTGTTTTAGATGTTGGCGGGATATTCACAGTCTTTATGCTTGAGAAATCATTATACTGATAGGAGTCCTTCTTATGCATGAGGGTTTTGCAATGGAACATCTTATAGAGAGGTCTATCCACTCTTTTGTGAAGGCATTTTCCTTGTATGTCAGAAAAACACATCCATGTACATTTTCTACTTAGAACACTTAATGCAGTGGCCTACACCATCATGATACTAAGGCCCCGAGATGTAGTCCCTCCTAGAAGAAATTCATTATCAAACGACATCTTCTTATGATTGTTGATATTGACATATTACGTTTCTCTTCTTTACAACATGCAATTGTTAGTTTAAGTTCATTAATTCCTCAATGAATGAAATTCTAATTTATCATCCGAAGTAAATGATCTTGGTTAAGGGTATCAAGAATTTACCCTGAATCAAGAAGGGGATGTGGCCCATTAAAACTTGAACTTGAATCCAACAAATCTCATAGCTGTCACAATATTAAATTGCTAGGACATGACAACAAGACTTTGGTACACAAAGTATTTGAAACATTTATGAAATGTGATGACCTTCTACCGACACAAACCATAGGCTTTATTAATGGTTAGCTTTTTGTGAGTTTTCAGAAGGGTAAAATTTAATATGTGTTGGTTTACATATAAACCTAAGACTTCTATTTAATATTAGTAAGCATGCCATAGAAGATTAAACTTTTAAGTATTGACATTAATGCAAGAAGTAAATTTTTTTTATTTTATATGTTATAAGTGCTATCAGAGAAACGTTCCCATGTTGGGACCTTAGGGGGAACCTAACGAATTAGAATGTGTGTATACTGATGCACATAAAATAAGTAGTACTACAAGGAAGAAATGAAAATGGGATTGACACAGCAAAAACCTCAGAATACCTAGGAACCTACACCTCAAACACAACCATAAATGAATCCTAAAATGTGGATTCAGTAGTGTAGATTAGCACCAACAGAATAATAGACTACTGGAGTAACAACAACACCATACCAGCATAATGTTAAGTATTGTGCAGAAGTTACAGGAGGAAATGGTTCGAGTAAGAAGTGACAATGAATGTCTGATGCAAGAACAAGAAAGGATACTTAAGAGTCTTTCCAACAAGTAGAATGAAGGGGTGTTACAACCCAGTCCCGATAGGGATATGAAAGAATAGAACGAACGAGAAACAAAGGACTAAACCACGAACAGAATCGGCATGATACCTTCATAGCGAATCAACAAGAATAAGAACTATAATGAAGCAATGTTTGGTAATGTGTCAAATCAACAGCAAATTAAGAAGAAAAAAAGTGGAGCTACATGGTGGGTTTTGAAAAATAAAACCACCTACATTCGATAAAGAAGCTAATAAGGTGGCAGAGGCCTGGTTGATAAATATGAATAATTACTTTCAAGTATATGATTATAGAAGCAACCTTAAAGCCAAACTGGCCATTTACCAGTTGAGATACAAAGCCACTCTATAGTGGGAGGAGGTAAATAATGTTCGCAGCATTGAAGATGAATATGTGACATGGGATTCATTCTAGCAATACTTTAAAGAAAAATATTTAAAAAGACATTTCTATGACAAAAAATCTAGATAAATTCGTCGTTTGAAACTGGGTCAGATGACTATGGATGAGTATATTACCAATTTCACCTCCCTATTAAGATATGTTCCTTGTGTCAGAGAGGAAAAGGCTAAGGTTCAAAGGTTCCTGAGTGCTTTTCCAACCCACATGAAGGAACGAATTGAATTCGTAAATCCTAGGACCATGGACAAAGAAATTCGAAAGGCAAGAATGTGCTACCAATAGTCCAAGGAAAAAGGGGAAGTGGGTAAAATTTGGCAGCCAAGAAAAGGACATAAAAATAGTTCAAATTTCAAGGGTGCCAGAAGTAAAAATTTGAAAAATTCTGCGTGAATTTCTGTACGCCTAAACAAGGAAAAATTTCCAAACCACCCTTGCAGTGTTGGAGGTGTGGTGAGGCACATTATTACCAAAATTTTCCTTAGTGAGGGGGAACTGAAATAGTTACTAATATTTAGGAAGCTTCTATAGCTGAAGATGTAGCTCGCAATATACCTTGAATAAACGTAGCATTGGAAGATCATTAAGCAGATTATGAGCAAACGATGATAGAGTTGGAAGGTAAGCTACTTTCCTAGTCTATTTCTTTTTTGGTTGACCCAGGTGCAATTCAATTTATGTAAAATACAAAATAGTAGAACTATGTAAATTAAAAGGTTAGAAATTCAAAAATCCTTGGTTGGTACAGCTAGCCACAGGAGCAATAAAAAAATTAAGTGCCAAAATTCCAAACTATACTTTGGAAATTGGAGAACAACAGTTAAACGTGGATCTGACGATACTGCCATTAGGGTCATATGATGTTTTTCTAGGTATGGATTGGCTAGAAAAGCATTGGACTTTGGTGACTGTAAAGAAAATATTATTTACTATAGAATGCAAGATGGAACGCACAAAGAGATTTAGGGAACCAAGAAAACACTACAACTATGTCCTATTACAACATTTCAAATGAATAAGTGTATGAGGAAGGGATGTCAGATTTATGCTATTCAGGTGGGATATGCCAATTCCAAGGAGAAGTCCCCTATGATGGAGAACATACCAGTGGCACAAGAATTTATGGATGTATTTCCAGAAAACGTTCCAAATTACCCCAAAGAAGAGATATTGACCTCACCATTGAGTTAATTCCAGGAGCATCACCAGTTTCAAGAGCTCCTTACAGAATGAGTGTTTCAGAGATAAGTAAATTAAAAATGCAATTGCAATAGCTACTAGAAAAGTTATTCATTCATCCAAGTTTATCCCCTTCGAGAGCACCAGTGCTATTCGTAAAGAAGAAATATGGAGCCATGCAAATGTGCATGGATTATAGACAACTCAATAAATTGACAATAAAAAATAAATATCCTTTACCTCGGATTGATGACCTGTTTATTCAGGTGAAGGGGGCCATAGTATTCTAAAAAATAGACTTAAGGTCTGGATACCACCAGATCCAGATTAATGATGAGGATATCTAAAATACTCCTTTCCGTACTAGGTATGAGCATTATGAGTTTGTGGTACTACCCTTTGGTTTAACAAATGCATCAACAACATTTATGGGAATAATGCATGGTATATTTCACCCCTTATTGGATAAATTTGTGCTAATATTTATTTATGATATTTTAATCTATTCTAAGAATCATGAAGAACATAAGGATCACCTAAGAATAGTGTTGGAAATGTTAAGGAAACACCAGTTGTATGCTAATTTCAGCAACTGTGATTTCTTCAAAGTAGAAATTCAGTACTTAGGCCATTATATTTCAGCAGAAGGGATAGTTGTTGACCTGGAAAAAATTAAGACAATTATGGAATGGCATATTCCCCAAAATGTGGCGAATATCCAATCCTTTATGGGATTGGCTGGGTACTACCAAAGATTCATTGAAGGGTTCTCTAGAATTTCTTTTCCAATCACATCCTTGCAGAGAAAGGGAAAAGTATTTAAGTGGACTATTGAGTGCCAGAATAGTTTCGGAAGGTTAAATCATTTGTTCACCACTACTCCAGTGTTGAGGGTAGTTGACCCCAATAAAGAGTTTTAGGTTTTTACAGATGCATGTAAGGAAGGAGTTGGGGTAATTTTATCAGAGGAAGGAAAGGTAGTGGCCTATCAGTCAAGGAAGTTAAAAGAACATGAGAAAAGATATTTAGCCTATGACTTGGAGTTAACAACAGTGGTACATGCACTCTAGGTATGGAGACACTACCTACTGGGAAAGAAGTGTGTATTAAAGACTGACCATAGTAGCCTAAATAGTTACGTCAAGAAAGCTAATCTAAAATCCCAACAGGCAAGATGGAATGACTTCCTAAGTGAGTTTTGTATGTATATTTAGCACATGAATGATAAGGAAAACCATGTGACGGATGCCTTAAGTAGGAAACTGCATTGTGTTTAAGATATTTTCTATAAATAGCTTGAATGCAAATATCAACTATGTGCACAATAGATATGTACATGATCTGAAACATGTAATCCATTGGCAGAAAATTCATGTAGGAATAATTAAAAAAATCCTAACTTGAAAACATAAATTTTTATGTGAATTTGACAAAAAAAAAATTGTTGTTTGCAGGTAGAGTCGGATGGTGAGTTTCTGGTTGAACCACAATGTATACTTGACCAGAGAGAAATCATGCTCCAGAAGCAATTCATCACCTAGGTTAAAGTGCAGTGGAAGCACTTCAACTCGAATGAGGCTACCTGGGAAGATGAGGGATTTGTACGTGAGGCATACCTATAGTTGTTTCTAGAGATAGAGTGAAACACCGTGGACGTTGTTACTTCCAAAGGGGAATTTGTGACAACTGAATTAAGTATTAACTAGTTGTTAAATAGAAATATGACATTTTAGTTAATATTTTAAAGGAAAGACCGAAACATTTATTGTTTTCTGGAAAAGTTTATTGTTTTTGTTGTTATGAAAAATAAAATTAGTTATGGAAAAGTAGTTCCATAAAAATTAAAAAGGTTGATGGTAAATGTATTCCAAGAACTGAGAAGTGGTTGGACAATTTTGAATAGTTACCTGCTCCTCTGAGGATAAAAGATACATCCCAGTGAGGAAAATGGGTTATGTTCATTAACTAAGGAAGAGAGTGAGGAATTTCCTGAGCTGGTTGAGACCAGTGGAAATCACTCCGAGTTCCTAATAATTTCTAGTTCTTATTGGACTTGGGGTCCTGAGGTCACAAGAGAAAACTCTGTCAACCTAAACCTCTCTTGTGTGGAGAATGGGTGAAAGAGAAGGACATAATTGCCTCTCATGATGGTTAGGTGGACATCTTAAGCCAATTTCACATTTGAATAAATAACTGGTCATTTTAGATAATTTAGTCAGGAAGCTTATTATAGTTACTTGCACACAGATATGTGTTTAATAAGCTTCATGAAAACAATATTGTTATGGATCAATACCTGGAAACAAAGAAATGATTTTGCAATGTTATTCATGAACTCGTCAATTACTTACAAGATTCTGCAATTATTATTATGATTTACTATAAGTTAATCTTGTGAGTTTCTGCAATTAAAATAAGAATTTTTGTAAATTTATCTTAATTACTGCAAATTAATACTATGAGATTCTACAAAAACAACAATATGAGGTACTGTAAATATTTATTGCAAATATTTTGAATCTGTCAAGATGCATACAAAAGAATAGCTGAAAAAGAGATTATGTTATTGAAATATATTTACAAATTGACTGTACAAAGTCAAAGCAAGTAAACAAACTATAGAAAATCTATCATCTAAAAACTGTTGTGGAGTGAACCATTGGTTCTGGGAATGAGGAGGTAATCTCAACCCAGAACTCATTGCTACTCCTGACTACTTATACTTGCATAAAAGTTAGAGGTGGTCCCGTCACCTAAGTGAAAAAGATACAAAACCCTTTATTGGTAATTTAAAAAAAAGGAATGAAAACTAACTAAGACAAAATAAACTTTTCATTTCCAGAGTATGCATGCTAAGCATATATATAGCTATAAAATAAGCGAAATGGAAGCTAGGATGCATTGAAAAACTGATCGAGAATCAAGGTCTGGCATGAGATTCTGAACACAAGTATATTACCAGATAAGAATAAAGTACACATAATGGAAAACATAAATTATATGTATATATAAAATGCATCGAATAAAACAGTTCCCAAACACAACAAGAAATTCCCATGAAGAAATTTGTATTATGATATGAATTTAGAAGGAAAACAAATCCTTAAGCATTACGTTTCCAAAAATAAGAAATTACAATAATTAATTCTGCAAAACTAAACCGAGGCCCAAAGGTACCGGCTCGGAGGAAATCCTCTAACAACTTCATACACTTGAAGGGAGGAATATTCATATAACCAATACTAGAGTACATATAAGAAAATGCAAGAAAGTCGACGCTAGAAAAACAAGCTACTAAACTAGACAAATTCTGTGGTCAAACTCAAGTCAATTTCACTAATATGCTAGAAAGAGGAAGGATTCCTTGTTATACTCAGCGGATTCACACATGCATACATGGAAAGGTAGATCCGTTTTCGTTAGTAGTAATATAGGACCCCAACGCTCAATGTGAAGGAAGATTTACGAGAGACCTTGATGTTCGGTAAGGAACTCACCTGCAATAATAAGCCACAAAAAATTGCAAGCGTTAGCATGATGAAATAAAACAATAATTATTGTAAAATTTGAAGAAAAAACGAAAATAAAATGAAACCCATAAATCTAAATACCGGAAAATGGTAATTCACCACGAGATTTTTCGAGAGTGGAACTGGAGACAAATGAATAGGAAAATTTTTTGGAAGATTAAATCACCATAATTAGATTGCATAACGTAATATTTGAATAAGGTAAGCCTAGAGGGAAAGTAACAGTGTAACCAAAAGAAGGGTATTACCTATGCTGAGTAGAGAGGGTTTGAGTGGGATTCAGACCAGTAGCTTGCATTCACAACAGAGGCCGAAAACCTGCAAAAATCTCATAGAAGCGGATATTGCGGAGTCAATTCTAGCTCGTCGACAACCACAAGGAATTTCTCATTCCGGACAACATCCCAAGTTAGATCAACCTTCCTTACCCTGATTCATTGGTTACCTTCGTTACCAATCAAAGAAGAGCTTATAACTGTCACATCCAACCCTTAACCAGCTACAAAACAAACTCATCGCATTGGAAAATAAAAATGAGGGAATTAGATAGGGTTTTTCTAGGATAAACCAAGTCATTTTCCACCGTACACAACCACCACAGATCTCCAAGGATTGGTCGGTGAGCAGAAAGGAAGGTGGTCCATTAAAACTTGAACCTGAATCCAAGAAATCTCACAGCTGTTGTGGTATTAAATTTCCAGGACATGACAACAGGAATTTGGTACACACAGTGTTTTAGACATTTATTGAAATGTGATAAGCTTCTGCTGGTGCAAACCATAGAATTAATTAGTGGTTAGGTTTTGGTGAGTTTTCGGAACGGTAAAATTTTATATGTGCTGGTTTACATAAAAACCTAAAACTTATGTTTAAGATTAGTAAGCATGCCATAGAAGTATTAATGCAAGAAGTAAATTTTGTTTTATCTTTTATGTTACACATATGTATACACCTATAAGTTATAGTGGAATCATGTAAGGTGAGAAAGAAATATACGTGGCTTTTTATTGTGTCTCATGCAAGTAATGTTGTGTGATGCAAGTTTAACTAGTCAAATTAGTGATTTGTTTCAAGAGAATATAAAACTGACTTATTCATTTTGTGTCACTTAAATATGCCCAATTATCTAATATTTTATCTATATGTCTACTCTAATTTAATAACTTAAATTAAACAAACCACCCCTATTAAAATTAAAGATCATAAATATACCTAATAAATAATTAACTATATTCTACAACTTTACTACTCTATTTTCAATAGACATAACAAATTAAATTAAAAAACATTATATAATTAATAATTGTGTTAATATTAATAAATATATAACATAAAAAAATCAACATGGATATATTTTTTCTCTCTTTGCATTTGTTACAGTACCATGGGCCAATACCATCTCTTACTAATACCACATTCTCAAAAAAATTTAACTCATGTTCATGTGACACATGTTCCTATGACATTTTTTTTTAATTAATAAAATTAATTCAAAGGAAAGAAAGTGAATAACTACTTTTGAGATAAATCCCAACATTTGATGAGTAACTATTACTAAGAATACTCTAGGATATAACATGGATCTTAAATATCTACCATCCACTTCATAATTATTGATCATTAAATTAAAATTCTAGAATTCTTATTACAGAATAAAGTCCCTATTGCTATAATTTTTCCTTTCAGATAATTATTGAATTAATTAATTAATTATATTTTAACCTCGACCACACCAATAATAGTGTATGGGAGTACCAGTCTCCTTGTTTTTTTTCTTTTGCAATTCAATAATTTTCCTACTCAAATTGATGATGTGTTGTCCCAACCTTCTAACATGCCCCTCACTAAAAAGACAATACCACTGCCACTAAATTGATGCTACCATGCTGCCATAACTATCCTTGACATCTTTGAAAGCATCACATCCCAAAATGAAATGATTTTCAGATTCCACTACCCCAAAAGTGAAAAAAAGTACATACCTCTTCCCATGCTTCTTTAGGTCTCTTCGATGGTCCCTTTTCATGCCAAAGTTGATGTGAGTTACTTCTTAATTAAGCAATAATACTATTTTCTCTCCGCCAAATGCTAGCTCCAATGTACTATTTTTTTTGGAGATTACAAGTGGGGTTCAATTGGTGAACATAGTACTTCTTCTTTCTACCCAACTCTTTTCACCATATACCCTTACTAAAATTCTCCATAACAAAATTCTTTAACTCGTTCCTATTTGTGGTACATGACTTGAGGTAAATATTGAATTTTTTGCATTTTAGTTCTTTCGCTCGGCCATCTACCTCCTCCCATTTCCACAATTCTTTTTAAATACAAAAAGATAATTGTATACCCATGTTTGCATATGGGCATATGTATACACCTATAAGCTATAGTGGATGCATGTAAGGTAAGAAAGAAACCTACTTAGTTTTTTATTGTTTCTCATGTTGTGTGATGCAAGTTTGTGTCATGCAAGTCCAAAATCAAGTTAAGTGTCACGTGCATACACAACTAGTGAAATAAATAATTTGTTTCAAAAGAATATAAACTAACTTATTCATTTTGTGTCACTTAAATATGCCAAATTATCTAATATTTAATCTATATATCTATTTTAATTTAATAACTTAAATTAAACAAACCACCCCTATTAAAATTAAAGATCATAAATATACCTAATAAATAGTTAACTATATTGTACAACTTTATTATTCTATTTTAAATAGATATAAAAAATTAAATTAAAAAAACAAAATATAATTGATAATTATTTTAATATAAATAAATATATAACATTAAAAAAATCAATTATAATTAAATAAAAAAAAATATGTAATTAATAATTATTTTAATAAAAAAAATATATATAACATAAAAAAAATCAACTATAGATATATTTTCGCTTAATAATTGTTTTTATATAAATAAATATATAACATAAAAAAAACTCAACATGGATATATTTTCGCTTCTCTTTTCATTCGTTTTCCAACCACATTATGAAAACCAAAATCTTATTTCAGACTTGGCTGAAGGAAAATTTTATAAAGTAAATCAAGAATGGATGTAAGATACTTAAAAAAAATTATAGTAAATCAAGAATGGATGTTAAAAACTATAAATCCCGATAGGAAAAAGCAGCAATGTATAAATTTCTAAATTTCTTAATGTAAAACAAATTATTTACTATTGCATTGTGGGTCCTTAAACCCCTAATCCAAAAAGCGTCGCGCTCAAGAACCGTTAAGAAACTTGGTTTGCATATTTAGTTTAATTTACATATATATGAAATATTAATTATAAGAATCGATAAAGTATAAAAACTATAATCCATAATGCATATTTATCTTAAAATAAGTCTTTATTGCAATAATTTTTCTCTTTAGATAATTATTGAACTATTGAATTAATTATATTTTAAGGTTTATCATACTCACAATAGTGTATGGGAGTATTATGTTGGGTATACGACCAAAGTCCCACATTGACTAAAAGTGGGGAGTATCATGGGTATATAAGGATGGACAAATATCTCCATTGGTATGAGGCCTTTTGGGGTAAAGCCCATAAGCAAAGCCATGAGGGCTTAGGCCCGAAGTGGACAATATCATACCATTGTGGAGATATGTGGTGTCCAGAATCCTAACAAGTGGTATCAGAGCCATGCCCCGAAGTTAGCGAAGTGGATGAATCCTCGAATGCCGAACGAAGGTGGTGGGCCCCGGTAATATCACGATGGGATCCATGGATGAGCTCGGTTAGACAGGCGGTATGCTCCAGATTCTTCATGGACGTGTCCTGGTCCCAACACGGTGAAGAGGAGTTGACCTGGGATAGAGCAAGCTCTCGAGGCAGCAGGTGGTGCTCCATGTAAGGCGTGTGCTTCCAACGCATTGGAGCGGAGAATCCTGGTTGGTAGAGAGTGGACGGGTGGATAATCGTTTGAGGGGAGGCTCGATGGTCCTTTGTTCAAGGGGAGGATTGTTGGGTATACGACCAAAGTCCCACATTGACTAGAAGTGGGGAGTATCATGGGTATATAAGGATGGAAAAATATCTCCATTGGTATGAGGCCTTTTGGGGTAAAGCCCATAAGCAAAGCCATGAGGGCTTAGGCCCAAAGTGGAAAATATCATCCCATTGTGGAGATATGTGGTGTCTAGAATCCTAACATATTAGTCTCTTTGTTTTTTGTCTTTTGCAATTCAATCATTTTCCTAAAATTGATGATGGGCTGTCCCAACCTTATAACAAGCCCCTAACTGAATAGACAATACCACTGCCACTGAATTGATGCTACCATGCTGCCATAACTATCCTTGACTTCTCTGAAAGCATCACATCCCAAAATGAAATGATTTTCAGATTCCACTACACCAAAAGTGAAAAAAGTACACACCTTTTCTTCCCAAGCTACTTTAGGTCTCTTCCATGGTCCCTTTTCATGTCAAATTTGATGTGAGTTACTTCTTAATCAAGAAATAATAATATTTTTACTCCACTAAATGGTAGCTCCAATGTACTCTTTTTGTTGGAGATCATAAGTGGGGTCGAATTTTTGAACACAGTACCTCTTCTTCCTACCAAACTCATTTCACCATATACCCTTATTAAACTTCTCGATAACAAAATTCTTTAACTCCTTGCTATTTTTGGTACATGCATTGATGTAAATATTTAATTTTTAGCATTTTATTTCTTTCGCTCGGCCATCTACCTCCTCCCATTTGCTCAATTCTTTTTAGATACACAACGATAATTGTATATTGTGCATCACTGTGATAATAAATTGGTATGTATCATGAGATTCTAGGTTCAAATATCCCCAGTTTACCCATTTTTGCATAGGGGCATATGTGTACAGCTATAGTGGTATGTATCATGAGATTTTAGGTTCAAATATCCCCAATTTATCCATGTTTTCATAGGGGCGTATGTATAAACCTATAAATTATAGTGGACGCATGTATGGTGAGAAAGAAACCTACATAGTTTTTGGTTGTCTCATGCAAGTAATTTTTTGTGGTGCAAATTTGTGTCATGCAAGTCGAAAATCAACTTATATGTCATGTGAGTACAAAACTAGTTAAATTAGTGATTTGTTTTAAGAGAATATAAAACTAACTTATTCATTTTGTGTCAGTTAAATATGCCCAATTATCTAATATTTAATCTATATATCTACTCTAATTTAATAATTTAAATTAAACAAACCTAAAACTTTTGACAATCAAGAATGGATGTAAAGAATGGAGTTAATAAAAATTTAACTCATGTTCATGTGACACATGTTTCTATGACATTTTTTTTAGTTAATAAAATTAATTCAAAGGAAGGAAAGAAAATAACTACTTTTGAGATAAATCTCAACATTTGATGAGTAACTATTACTAAGAATACTCTAAGATATTCCATGGAGCATAAATATCTACCATCCACTTCATAATTATTGATCATTAAATTAAAATTCTAGAATTCTTATTACAGAATAAAGTCCCTATTGCTATAATTTTTCTTTTTAGATAATTATTGAATTATTGAGTTAATTATATTTTAACATCCACCAGAATAACAATAGTGTATGGGAGTACCATTCTCCTCATTTTAACATGCCCCTCACTGAATTGATGCTACCATGCTGCCATAACTATCCTTGACTTTTCTAAAAGAATCACATCCCAAAATGAAATGATTTTCAAATTCCACTACCCAAAAAGTGAAAAAAAATACACACCTTTTCTTCCCAAGCTTCTTTAGTTCTCTTGAAAGGTCCCTTTTCATGCTAAATTTGATGTGAGTTACTTATTAATTGAGTAGTAATAATATTTTCTCTCCACCAAATTCTAGCTCCAATGTACTCTTTTTGTTGGAGATCACAAGTGGGGTTGAATTCAGTGAACATAGTACTTCTTCTTTCTACCCAACTCTTTTCACCATATACCCTTACTAAACTTCTCCATAGCAAAATTCTTTAACTCGTTGCTATTTGTGGTACATGCATTGAGGTAAATATTCCATTTTTCGCATTTATTTCTTTCACTCGACCATATACCTCCTCCCATTTGCACAATTCTTTTTAGATACAAAACAATAATTGTATATTGTGCATCACTGTGATAATAATGTGGTATATATCATGATATTGTAGGTTAAAATACCCAAAATTTACCCATGTTTGCATACATGCATATGTATACACCTATACGTTATAGTGAATGCATGTAAGGTGAGAAAGAAACCTACGTAGTTGTTGATTGTGTCTCATGCAAGTAATGTTGTTTGATGCAAGTTTGTGTCATGCAAGTCCAAAATCAACTTATGTGTCATGTGAGTACACAACTAGTGAAATTAGTGATTTGTTTCAAGAGAATATAAAACTAACTTATTTATTTTGTGTCACTTAAATATGCCTAATTATCTAATATTTAAAATATATATCTACTCTAATTTAATAACTTAAATTAAACAAACCACCGCTATTAAGATTAAAAATCATAAATATAGCTAATAAATAATTAACTATATTCTACCACTTTACTACTCTATTTTAAATAGATATAACAAATTAAATTAAAAAATATATATATAATAAATCAATATTTTAATATAAATAAATATATAACATAAAAAAATCAACTATAGATATATTTTCGCTTAATAAAACAATATATAATAAATAATTATTTTAATATAAATAAATATATAACATAAAAAAATCAACTATAAATATATTTTCACTAAATAATTGTTTTTATATAAATAAGTATATAAAAAAATCAACATGGATATATTTTCGCTTCTCTTTGCTAAAAGGAAAATGTTATTACAGACTTTGCTAAAAGGAAAATTTTATAAAGTAAATCACGAATGGATGTAAAAAACTAAAAATCCCCATAGGAAAAAGCCGCAGTGTAACAAATTTCTAAATTTTTTAATATAAAACAAATAATTTACTATTGCATTGTGGGTCCTTAAACCTCTAATCCAAAAAGCTTGGCCCCTCAAGAATCGTCAAGAAACTTGGTTTGCATATTTACTTTAATTATATATGAAATATTAAATTATAAAAACCATAATCCATTTCCAACAGAGGCTTAAAACTTGTGAAAATCTCAGAGAAGTGCATATGGAAGGCTTGATTTTAGTTCATGGATAACCAGGGGGAATTTCTCATTTCGGACCACACTCCAAGGAAGATCAACCTTCGTAACCCTGATTCATTGGTTCCCTTCCTTACCATCTGGAGAAGAACTTTAACTCCGACATCCAAACTTGGTTTAACTAGTTCTAACTGAGTGATGAGATAGCTAGATGTCCAGTGAATTAAATTAGATTTCATTCACAAGTAGTGATCATTCACATAACTGACGAGTCACTTTTAATATATGCATGCATGCTAGTTCTTATGAAAAAAATAGTGATCAATCACATAACTGATGAGTCACTTTTAATAGATGCATGCATGCTAGTTCTTATGAAAACCTAGTTGAGACAGAGGTTAAAGTGAACATAACTATCAGTTGTATTATCAGATAACTTATTTGAGCCCAATTATAAAGTCATGGGAAGCCCATGATGGATTGCACAATCAAGGTTGATTATCCTATTTAATAGGGATTAATTTCTTAGGGACTGTGTGAGCAAGGCTGGGCTAAGGAGGGGTTGAGAATTGGCTAATTGTTTGTCAATTTTTCCTGAGAATTGTTAGTCAGTTTTGAGCGGGATTAAAGTGAAATAGTGAGGAGAGTGCATGATTTTATCAGTGTTAGAAAGAATTGTATTGTTTCATGATTCTTTGAATTTGTACAATATATGATAGAGGGGTTTTGAGCAGGTTCTTTCCCAAAGATACATCTTGTGTTGTGTGATTGATAATTTATTTCTCTTACTTACATGTGATTGAACGATCATTTTATATTCCACAAATATAGTAGAAAGATTCAATATCTTGTTTTAGTACATCACAAGATTGGATTGAATCCATTGGTATAGAGATTCTATATAATTTCTACAGGGGATGTTACATTAAGAAACTTTTTATATGATATTTTAAATTTATATGTATATTTCACTCATATACTAGGGAATAGTATAAATTAAATGACAAATAAATATGGATAGGCATCAAAATAATTTTTTCCTCATGATACATCTTACAATACCAATATTTAAAGAATTAATAAAATTAGCTAAACTATAATTTTATTTTAAATTATTATTAATACTAGCCTAAATCCAAGTTAACTCCACATATACCAAACCTTGAAAGGGATCAAAATTCTTTCCATATTAAAATATTTCCATCTCAAGAGATTTGATGCCTCTCAGTTCTTGCCAGATATGGAGTTAATATGGATGTAGGTTGATTTAATTCCCCCATTTAAATAATACATCTTCCACATGAATAAGATGGGTTCTCATAAACCTAGAGCCAAAAAATAACCTATAACTTGACCAAGTCAAGTTTACCTTAACTATTCAACAAAAATTAATAATAAAAAAATAATGATGTAGAATATTTATTTTAAAATAGGATTATTTTTATTTTTTTATTTTGGTGGATCTAAAATGTTTACATTACATTAATGCTTTTATTTTTATTTTTATGCATTTTAACCGAGTCAAAATGTTTACAAGACAAGACATTGCAATACCTCTTGCATACTAGGTCGGGGAGCATCCCTTGAAGCAGTTATATATATATATATATATATATATATATATATATATATATATATATATATATATATATATATATATATATATATATATATATATATATATAGGTTTTGATACGGTACCATGGGCAAATACTATAGCTTACTAATACCACATTCTCAAAAAAATTTAACTCATGTTCATGTGACACATGCTCCTATGACATATTTTTTAATTAATAAAATTAATTCAAAACAAAGAAAGTGAATAACTACTTTTGAGATAAATCCCAACTTTTGATGAGTAACTATTACTAAGAATACTCTAGGATATTCTACGGAACTTAAATATCTACCATCCACTTCATAATTATTGATAGTTAAATTAAAATTCTAGAACTCTTATTACAGAATGAAAGTCCCTATTGCTATCATTTTTATTTTTAGATAATTATTGAATTAATGAATTAATTATATTTTAATGTCCACCAGACTAACAATAGTGTATGGGAGTACCAGTCTCCTTGTTTTTTTTCTTCTGCAATTCAATCATTTTCATACTCAAATTGATGATGGGCTGTCCCAACCTTCTAACAAGCCCCTCTCTAAAAGACAATACCATCACATCCCAAAATGAAATGATTTTAAGATTCCACTACCCCAAAAGTGAAAAAAGTACACACCTTTTCTTCCCAGGCTTCTTTAGGTCTCTTCCATGGTCCCTTTTCATGTCAAATTTGATGTGAGTTACTTCTTAATCAAGCAATAATAATAATTTCTCTCCACTAAATGCTAGCTCCAACGTACTCCTTTTGTTGGAGATTACAAGTGGGGTTGAATTCGTGAACACAATACTTCTTCTTCCTACCCAAGTATTTTCACCATATACCCTTATTGAACCTCTCCATAACAAAATTCATTAACTCCTTACTATTTGTAGTACATGCATTGATGTAAATATTCCATTTTTCCCAGTTTATTTCTTTCTCTCGGTGATCTACCTCCTCCCATTCACTTAATTATTTTTAGATACACAAGGATAATTGTATATTGTGCATCACTTTGATAATAAAGTAGTAGGATAATTGTATATTGTGCATCACTTTCATAATAAAGTGGTATGTATCATGATATTCCAGGTTCAAATATCCCCAATTTACCCATGTTTGCATAGGGGCATGTAATATTCCCAACCGTTTAACCGGTTGGACCAAGTCTTAATGGTAGAAGACTCATAAATAAAATAGTAAATAAGCGGCTCTGGCCCATGGTTTTTGCTTTTAGATTGTTTTGACCCCAGGTATTTGCTCCTGGTTTTTCCTTTGGTTGTTTTGACCCCAGGTATTTGCCCATGGTTTTTCCAAGTAGCCCTCTATAAAAGGAGAAGGAGGAACGAACGCAAGACAGGGAATTTGATATTTTCTTTGGTGATATTTTTGAAAGCTCGGGAAAGTTTTCAAGTGAGAATCTCAGGTGAGATCCTTGGCCTCTTCGGTGGGATCCAATCTCACCCTAGTGAGCGAATCCAACTTTAGTGATCTCTCTGGTCACTCTAGCTGGAACAGTTCTGTCATTTCTTTCTTTGAGAGATCGTACACATATTTTATCTGCTAGATCAAGTGAATGAGTCTGAGATTTCCTTTGCAGGGATTCATATATTTTGTTTGGGCGTATCCAAATCCAGTGGCTAGCAATTGAATGCACCAAGCGATATTCTGTCTGGCCAATTATATGTCTCTCAATCAGCAAAGAAGTTTCTTATGGGCACACGGTCTTTCCTGTAAGAATCGAAGTCTGCATCATCCCCTGTTAAGATAGCGTCCTGGTGGTTGCAGTAAGGCACTTACCCACACTGACGGCCATATCAACGCAAGAGGAGAACATATAGATTGATCGCAGAAGGAGGAGCTCTCGTGTGACATAGGGATCTGCTGCGTGGCTGATCTACCCAAGCTATGCCTCCCGATAGCACTATCGAGCCTTAGCACCCTACGCATAGCTCCCAAGTGATCACTGTCTAGCCGCATGAACGCTGGAACTCTGTTGCGTCAACGATCTGCCCGAACAACGCCTCCAGACAGCCCTACCGAGCCTTGACACCTTGTGCAACAATCTGCATAGCCCCTAGGCGATATTTGTCTGTGCAGACATATCTGCAAACTATAGTTTGATCATTTTGAAATGCCAGTGCACCGTTGCTAATTATTAACAATTGCTAATGTCAGTGATCTATTTTCTAAACTAGACATTGGTAATTACTATTATGGGCCTTTCAAATGGCATTATGTATGGAGCGATATGTATATGTATGGGACAATTTTAATAAAATTCCCAGTTGATTCTCGTTGGAAGGGTTATCATTTATTCATGTTTATTCATAGTTGATATTTATACATCCTTATTTTACAGCAGATTTAATAATTATTCAGTAAATAATATTACAGTGGTATCAGAGCACTCATCTTGGCCAGTTGTGGGATGCCAAGGAAGGATAAACAGAAGGGTATTACTGTTAATTGGGAAGGAAAAAGGGCTAGGAGTCAAGGAAAAAACGAAGGGGAAGAAAGACCCATGGGTGATCACGAGAATACCAAACTTGAAGATGTTTTACAAAAGATCGTTGAGGCTCAAGAAACCATCATAGGACTCCTTAGAACACAAAATGGGCAACCTAATGTGCAAATAAATAATGGGGAAGGAGGTTCCCATTCAGGTGGGGATGGTCTACCGCAGGAGTATATCAATGTTCATAGCAACGGTCCATTCAACACTCGGAGTAGCCCTTTTAGTAGGCCAACCATGCCTCCATTTTTGGATGACTCCTCCAGGGAGCAAGATTGCCCTTCACATATTGCAGAGATAGTTACCACCTGGATGAAAGAATATGATACATTTCCTCCCAATGTAAAATTAACCCTGAGTCTTAATGAATTTTACTATATGAGGAGAAAACAACAAAGCAAGGCAACCAAATATGGGGGCCATCAGTCAAACGTTGATTTGCAGAAAGTTGTGGGGAAGGTAACTCTTCCTTATTTTAATGGATCGTCGAAGTGTTTAGCATGATCATGGGTACAGAAACTGGATACATATTTCCAGCTCAATCCCATGCAGGAAAATGATGCCATCAAATACGCCACACTTCATCTTGATGGAGAAGCACACGAATGGTGGCAACATCGTATGACCACTCTGGGACATGCCAACATCATCTCTTATATAGAATTTACATGGAGGTTAATAGAAATATTTGATAGGAAGGATCCTGAGATATACTTCCGTGAGCTAACCCAGCTCCGACAGACAGGGAACCTTGAATCTTATGTTTCAAAATTCCAGAGGCTTGCAGTAATGGTCAACGACCTCTCCATGACTAGGTTGATCATGCTATTTATAGAAGGATTGTCAGAACCCCTACGAGGGTGGGTTAGGGCCTACCAACCCGCCACCTTGCAATATGCAATCAACCGTGCAAGGGATATGCAGGATGCAGTACCCAAGAATAGATTCCTACCTAAATTTTCTATTCCTCAAAAAGGGAAGGAAATCAAACAGCAGCAACAAGAGCCAGTTGGTAAGGGGAAGCTGGATGATGAAACCAGAAAAGATATCAGAAGGAGAAGGCTATGCTTTTCTTGTCAAGAACCTTGGGCACCGGGGCATCGGTGTACTAAAGGGAAGGCACACTATATTGAAGTATTTTCTGAAAGCGAAGATGAGGAAGAGAATCCAAAGTTCGATCAAGGGGAATCACAAGGCATGGGAGCTATACAGGAAGAAGTCCAGGAAGGAGTCATTGCCTCTCTCACAGGGGTCCCAAGATATCACACCCTCTGGGTTAGGGGCACCATACAAGGACAAAAGGTCACTGTGCTAATTTATGGTGGGGCCTCCCACAACTTTATTGATGCAAAATTCATATCCAGAAGGGGACTAGCCACTGAAGAATTTGAAGGCTTCACAGTTTTGATTCCGGGAAAGAAAGAGCACAACCGCATGTCCTGCACTAAGATAGTTCCTAACATGAGCCTAGCAATGGGAAACTACAAAGTTACAGATAACTTCTTTGTTGTAGATTTCCCAGACTCTCATGTAGTATTTGGGGTACAATGACTATATTCCATCGGAACTCATACAGTAAACTACCAAGACTTGGAACTTGCATTCACGGGACCAGATGGTAAAAATGTAATGTTGAGAGGAATGCATGCATATCCTCCCAAGGTGGTGACATCCAATCGAATGGAGGCGGATCTCCGACATGGGGATATTATATGGGAAATAGAGTGCCGAATCATGGAGAAGAAACCAGTAGAGCAACACAAGGAGTACCCACCTGATATTATGGCACTATTGCAAAAATACCAGAAGGTCTTTGGAGATATTCCCCCAGGACGTCCACCTAACAGGGGATTTGAGCACATCATCGAACTAGAAGAAGCAGTCCAAACTTTCATCACTACCCCTTATCGGCAACCCAAAGTGTACAAGGATGAGATAGAAAAGGCAATAAAGGAATTGTTGGCATTAGGACACATTCGGCCGAGTTCGAGCCCCTTTGCTTCATCAGTAGTCTTGGTTAAGAAAAAGGATGGGTCCCTAAGGATGTGTATAGATTATCGAGCATTGAATAAAAAGGCCATCAAAAATTGATATCCTATCCCCAGGATCGACGAGTTAATGGATGAATTAAACGGAGCAAAATACTTATCAAAAATTGACCTTCGCTCAGGGTACCACCAGATGAGGGTTCATGATCAAGACATTCCAAAAACAGCTTTTAGATGCCACTGTGGACATTATGAGTTCCTAGTGATGCCTTTCGGGTTGACCAACGCCCCTGCAACATTTCAATCATGCATGAACCATATATTCAACAAGCAACTACGTAAATTTGTTTTGGTCTTCTTCGACGACATCCTGATCTTTAGTAAAACATGGGAAGAGCATCTACAACACCTGGACGAGGTCCTGGGAATATTGGAGGCACAACAATTTTATGCCAAAATCTCTAAATGTGAGTTTGGAATGACAGAAATGCTATACCTGGGTCACATCATCGGGAGCCAAGGTGTTAAGGTCCACCAAGAGAAGATTGAGGCCATTCTCAATTGGCCAACTCCCAGAAATGTAACAGAGTTAAGGAGCTTCTTGGGTATTTGCACTTATTACAGAAGATTTGTAAATGGATATTCACAACTAGCAGCCCCTCTTACTGACTTGACAAAAAGAGGAGCCTTTTTATGGACAGAAACGACCCATGAGACTTTTGAGTGGATGAAGAAAGTCATGAGTTCGTGTCCAGTTCTAGCCTTGCCAGACTTCTCTCAGCCCTTTGTATTGGAGTGTGATGCTTTTGGGGAAGGAATTGGGGTTTTTCTGACATAGAACCATCATCCCATTGCTTTTGAGAGTAGAAAGTTGCATAGTTATGAACGCTCTTACTCCATTTATGATAAAGAAATGTTGGCTATTATGCATGCATTAGCCAAGTTTCGTCCATATCTAGTGGGGAATCGGTTCAAAGTAAAAAATGATCATAATAGTCTCAGATAATTCCTTGATCAGAAGGGATTAAATGAGAGGCAGCAAAAATGGGTCAGCAAGATCCAAGCCTATGATTTTGAGATTGAATATGTCAAAGGTAAAAACAATGCAGTTGCAGATGCCTTGTCAAGGAAACCAGCTACCTTCTCTCTCATAGACATTGTAGATGACTGGAAGTCCCATATTTTGGTGGAATACTCAAAAAATCATTCAGCTTGTGAGATCCTTGACGGATAGTCATCAGACATCCGTTATAGAGTTGTCAATGATATTATCTATTATAAGGATCGAATCTATTTAGTACCTAAGTCTCAAATTAAGATGAAAATCTTACAAACAGCCCATGGAATCCAGGCTTTCTGAAGACTTATAGGACCATCAGGGAAAGGTTCACATGGAAGGGACTCAAGAAGGATATTATCAAATATGTTCAAGAATGTGGTACCTGTCAAAGTAATAAAGTTGAGCATACATACCCGGCAGATTTATTACAACCACTACCTATCCCGGAACAAAAATGGGAGAGTATATCCATGGATTTCATTACAGGGCTACCTTTTTCACAAGGTAAAGATTGTATTTTCATGGTGGTGGATCGTCTCACCAAGTACACTCACTTCTTTGCAATCCCCTCCAAAAGTTCTGCATCTCAAATAGCTGAAATATTTTTCCAAGGGGTATTTTGTCTACATGGTTTGCCCAAAACCATTGTGAGTGACCGTGACAGTAGATTTATGGGAGCATTTTGGCAAGAATTATTCAGGTTGTTTGGAACAGAACTCACTCCTAGTACCAGTTATCACCCACAGACAGATGGACAGATAGAAGAAGTGAATAAATGGGTGGAAGGTTACTTACGAGATTATGTCATAGGACAACAACGAGCATGGACCAAGTGGTTGTACTTAGGAGAATACTGCTATAAAACCACTTATCACATGTCCGTAGGGATGTCACCTTTCCGAGTCTTATATGGGTACGACGCACTATCTTTTGCAGATACAATGTTTGGAGATAGTAGAGCACCTTTGGTAAGGGATTGGATCTAGGGGTGTCAGGATATTCTGAGAGCCCTCAAAGACAATTTGCAGACGGCCCAAAATCGACAAAAGTTATATGCAGATCGTCAAAGGATAGAGAGGAATTTCGAAGCGGGAGATGTGGTTTATCTCCGACTTCAACCATACAGGTAGTCTACTTTGAAGCAGAAGGGGGCAGAAAAATTAAATCCACGATTCTATGGGCCCTATCGAGTTGTCTGGAAAATAGGAGAAGTAGCTTATGAGCTAGAGCTTCCCGCAGAGAGAAGAATTCATAATATATTTCATGTATCCTGTTTGAAGAAAGCATTAGGATCAAACATAAGATCATCACCAAAATTACCGCCACTAGATGAGGAGGGCCATCTACAACTGGTTCCTGAGGAGGTATTGGAGGTGCGGGAAAGGAAGGTTCGAAGCAGAATCATCCGCGAATATTTGGTACGATGGAAAGATCTGCCCATTGAAGATGCAACTTGGGAAGGAGAGCACATATTGCAACATCCAACATTGAAATTGCTTGAGGGCAAGCAATTTTGGGTAGGGGGAACTGTAATATTCCCAACCGTTTAACCAGTTGGACCAAGTCTTAATGGTAGAAGACTCATAAATAAAATAGTAAATAAGCAGCTCTGGCCCATGGTTTTTTCTTTTAGATTGTTTTGACCCCAGGTATTTGCTCCTGGTTTTTCCTTTGGTTGTTTTGACCCCAGGTATTTGCCCATGGTTTTTCCAAGTAGCCCTCTATAAAAGGAGAAGGAGGAATGAACGCAAGACAGGGAATTTGATATTTTCTTTGGTGATATTTTTGAAAGCTCAGGCGAGTTTTCAAGTGAGAATCTCAGGTGAGATCCTCGGCCTCTTCGGTGGGATCCAATCTCACCCTAGTGAGCGAATCCTACAGTTTGATCCTTTTGAAATGTCAGTGTGCCAATGCTAATTATTCACAGTTGCTAATGTCAGTGATCTATTTTCTAAACTGGACGTTGATAATTACTATTATGGGCCTTTCATATGGCATTATGTATGGAGCGATATGTATCTGTATGGGTCAATTTTAATAAAATTCCCAGTTGATTCTCGTTGGAAGGGTTATCATTTATTCATGTTTATTCACAGTTGATATTTATGCATCCTTACTTTACAGCAGATTTAATAATTATTCGGTAAAGAATATTACAGGGCATATGTATACACCTATAAATTATAGTGGACGCATGTAAGGTGAGAAAGAAAGAAACCTACGTAGTTGTTGGTTGTGTCTCATGCAAGTAATGTTTTATGGTGCAAGTTTGTGTCATGCAAGTCGAAAATCAACTTATATGTCATGTGAGTACAAAACTAGTTAAATTAGTGATTTGTTTCAAGAGAATATAAAACTAACTTATTCATTTTGTGTGAGTTAAATATGCCCAATTATCTAATATTTAATTTATATATCTTCTCTAATTTAATAATTTAAATTAAACAAACCACTCCTATTAAAATTAAAGATCATAAATATACCTAATAAATAATTAACTATATTCTACAACTTTACTACTCTATTTTAAATAGATATAACAAATTAAATTAAAAAATATATATAATTATTAATTGTTTCAATATAAATAAATATATAACTTACTATTGCATTGTGGGTCCTTAAACCCCTAGTCCAAAAAGCACCGCGGTCAAGAACCTTTATAGAAACTTGGTTTGCATATTTACTTTTCTATATATATAATAATTATAAAAACTGGCTAAATCATAAAAACTACAATATTAATTCGAAAAAAAACAACCTTTATGAATCACAAGTTGTGTTTATCAAGTTCAACAATTTCAATCTTCCATCATTGAATGTCATGAAAATATATCCGTTGAATAGGAGAAATGTGCATCTTCTGTTCATTATAATTGGCTTCTCTTTCTTTTTCTTCAATTCAATCTTTTTTGCATTCACCAATTTCTCTATTCTCTGTGTTATTTCTGTATGTGCATGTATTTTTGTTCGGGTTTGTATTCCTGTTTGATATTTAATAGGTGGTGGAGGCAAGGGTTTTAAGAGAGACAGAAGCATCGGATCACACTACACCTATCCACATATTGGTCTTTCTGCTTGGCAGATTATAATGGTAATACTTTGTAGTCTTTGTTTTTTTAAATATTTTGTTTTGAAATCTTTTTTCCACAACGAACAAGGGATATTTTTTTCTTAATCTTGATTAAAAACAATTGTGTTATATCTCATATCAATTTGCAATGTCAATTCTAACCTGGTGTATATGTTTGTTAATATCCCAGCTCCAGGTCCATTCAAGAGTGTTGAGATAGATATATAATGCAAAGGGCAGTATTCAGATAAATAATGGCAGAGGAGTAGTTAGACATAAAATTCAGGTACGTAACCTTCATGTAACCTATATTAATTTTTAAATGGAAAAGAAAAAAGAGATATCCAACCTGGGCATATATTTTCATGTGTTTATTGAATCCCATTTACAATTTGAGCTAGAAATTGGATTGTGGTTAATATGTCTTCAAAAATAGGTTAATATGTCTTCGATTGCTGTTAAATGTCTTCAAAAATAGAGGCATATGTCTTTGTAATCTTTTCTTTTCATAATTACATACGAACTTGCCCATTAGTTTGTTTTTTCAGAATCTACCCCAAATCTTTCACATACGAACTTTCCCAGAGGTTTTGTTTTCAGAATCTACCCTAAATCTTTCACATACGAACTTGCCCAGAGGTTTTCCTTTTCAGAATCTACCCGAAATCTTATGCACTTACAATTATTTTAGTGATCGAATAGTTGTTTAGGGAATAATTTGATGCTTATTGGGTCGAAATTCTAGACCATGCAACCCTCCTTTTCCTTGGACAATCCAATTGTTTAGATCCTTGATTGTACTCGGAATACCCTAATAGTATTCAATACGGCCTTACGCATTAGTAGCGCAGGAAATAAGGTTGTGCTTTCACAATCTGCCCCAAATATTTTGCACTTACGGGGTTTCGAGTTGTGGTCTAGTCATACGTTCATACTTTTGTAAAAAGAAAGTCTAATACTTCTGAACTCGGAATAATTTGTTGTCCCTCGAACTTACTTGGACAATGTCTAATAATATTCAATTAATAAATACAGTAGATGTCTAATAATGTCTAATAATATTCAATTAAATAAAACCTCTCCCAGTTCTTTCTATTATTCTTTTAACCATCCTAGAACCTTCTATTACTCTCTTTACAATCTCAGAACCTTCCACTACTCTATTTACAGTCCTGCTGTAGCTATCTGATATTGTTTTTAAATTTAAAAGAAAGAGGCTGAGTTGTCAAAAATATTTCTCTTCCAAGTCGACTCAATTTCATAAAACCCCTCTAATATCGCTCCGACGTCCTTTGATACTGCTATTAATATGTGCATAGAATTTACCGGGGTAGTTTCCATATCGATTGTCTAAACTAGTTATACATAACTAAAAAGTCAATATTAATTTTGAACATGTTAATTTATATTAGATTCCATGTCTATAAATAGATATGATGAATACACTTTTATATAATGTAATATTCCTTCTAGATGTATAAAATTTTTCCAATCGAATAAAATCGAAGTTAAAAAAAATTGTTTTTACGATATATATAAATTTTCCTCGTTAACGATATAAAATTTATATTATATAATTTTTCATCAAAGGTTATACAATAAGTACATGATTATATAGTTGAGTAATAATTAAAGTTTTGAACAAAATTTTATAATTATATGATTGAATAATAATTAGTTTCTTTAACAGATGATTTATGTATATACTCAGTCATAGAGATGTACTTTATATTATAAGGAAATATTATACTTTGTAAATAAAATGAATTGAACTTTTTTTAAGATCAATGCTTTTTTATCTCTTTTTATATATTTAAATAATTGATTTTCTTCTTTATAAATAATGAATGGATTATTTATAATTGTATTTATATATAATTAAAATTAATATAAAATTTAATAATGAATATTTCTTATTATTGTATTCTAAAATTTAAATAATCATTTATTTATTATATTTGAATATGTGATGTAGAGCGTGGTTTTATTTTACTTTATTTATTATGTTATGTTGTTGAATTTATGTTATTGATGTTATTAATAGTAGAAGAGAAAGCAAGGGATTGAGAGAGGAGGAAAGAGGTGCGAAAGAGGAGGAGGTAGAGGCATCTGCGGAGGAGGACATGTATAGGAGGAAGTGGAGGAGGAGGAGGTTGAGGTGCGTGGAGAGGGAGAAGGAGGAGGTGGGGAGGATGAGGATTAGGTGGAAGGCGAGGTGGGGCAGAGATTGAGAGGAGGATGCGGAGGAGAGGGGAGGGGAAATGAATCAAGAGGAGGTGGGGGGGGAGGGGAATGAGGAGAAGAGAGGGAGAGGGTGGATTTGGAGAGTGACAAGGGGAGAGGGAAAAGGAGAGGGAGACATGGAGATGGGAAGGAGGATGAGGAGGAGAGGGGAGGGGAGATGAATTAGAAGGAGGTTGGGGGGAGGAATGGGGAGAGGAGAGGGAGAGGGTGGATGGGGAGAGTGAGGAGATGGGGGGGGGAGGGGTTGGAGGAGAGGATGGGTGGGTAGAGGGACGAGGAGGAGGGGAGAGGGAGAGGGAGAAGGACAGGGGTGGGGAGGAAGGAGGAGGAGGAGGTTGGGGGTGGTATAAGGGGAAAATGAGGAGGGAGAGGATGGATGGGGAGAGGGAGGAGGAAGGGGGAGGGGGTTGTATATGGGGAAGAGTAGGAAGGGGGAGTGGAGAGGAGAGGGAGAGGATATATGGGGAGAGGAGGAAGAGGAAGTGAGGGAGGAGGAGAGGGAGGAAGAGGAGGAGAGGGAGGAGAAGGAGGAGGTTGGGGGTGGTATATGGGGAAGAGCAAGAGGGGGATAGGGGAGAGGAGAGAGAGAGGATGAATGTGGAAAGGGAGAAGGAGGAGGAGGATGGGGGAGAGGGAGGAAGTGGTAGGGATGCAGAGGTGGAGGAGGGGAGAAGAGCAAGAGCGGGGAGGGAAGAGGAGAGGGAGAGGATGGAGGGGGGGAGAGGGAGGATGGGGGGAGAGGGAGGATGGAGGAAGAGGAGGAGGGGGAGGAAGAGGAGGATGAGGAGGTTTCGGGTGGTATATGGGGAAGAGCAAGAGGGGGATAGGGGAGAGGAGAGGGAGAGGATGGATTTGGAAAGGGAGGAGGAGGAGGGGGAGGAAGCGGTAGGGGCGCAGAGGTGGAGGAGGGGGGAAGAGCAAGAGCGGGGATGGGAGAGGATGGAGGGGGGGAGAGGGAGGAAGGGGGGAGGGGGGCAGAGGGAGGAAGGGGAGAGAGGGGGAAGAGGAGGAGGTTGAGGGTGGTATATGGGGAAGAGGAGGGGGAGGGGAGGGGAGAAGAGAGGGAGGAAGGGGAGGAGGGGGAGGGGGAGAGGGAGGAGAGGAGGTGGGGTGGTATAAGGAGGTTGGGGTGGTATAAGGGGAAAAGGAGGAGGGGATAAGGGGAGAGGAGAGGGGCAGGGGGATAGGGGAGGGGTAGGAGAGGGAGATGATGGATGGGGAGAGGGAGGATGAGGGGAAAGGGAGGAGGAGGAAGGTGGGGGGGAGGTTGAGGAAGAGGTGGGAAGAACAGGAGGGGGGGAGGGGAAAGAAGAGGGAGAGGATGGGGAGAAGGGGAGGGAAGAGGAGGAGGAAGGGGGAGAGGGAGGAGAAGGAGGAGGAGGTTGGGGGTGGTATAAGGGGAAAAGGGGGAGGCAAAGTGGGAGAGGGGAGTTGGGTGGCAGGGAGGTTGAGAAGGAGGGGGGGAAGAGTAGGAGTGGGGTAGGGTAGAGGAGAGGGAGAGGATGGAGGAAGGGGATAGGGAAGAGGAGAGGAGGGAGAGAATGGAGGAAGAGGGAAGAGGAGGCGGGGGGAGAGAGGGAGGAAAGGGGGGGAAGGAAAGGGGGGGAGGAGAAGGTCATGTTTGTAAATTATTTGCTGCATTTTTAATTTTGAAAGTGATGTGCTTTCCATCACTTGTTTGAGCGACAGTGATATTTTTGTTGGCCTTGTTTTTATAAATCGTGTGTTGTATTTTTTTCATGTAAAAGTGATGAGGTGTTACCATCACTTCGAAATGCGATGAAGATGGCGTTGCCCTTGTTTTATGAGTCCTCTGATACATTTCTTTCATGTAAAAGTTATGAGGTGTTTACCATCACTTTGAAATGCGACAATGAAGTCATGTTTGGTAAAGATAGCTCAAGTATGATTCCCTTTTGATGTAAACTTGACCACTGAGTACATATTATAAGCTTGTTGCAAGTATGGGAATATTTGGATCATAGATTGGTCAATTTGAGCATGTTTTTGCATGTGATTGTATAACAGGTTTTCAAGAGATTTAGGTGTTAGTTCATCACTTATGGCTCTGAAGGACACAGGTGAAGGGGAAGGAAGGGTGACTTTTCCAGATGCTTGTGGTGCAGTAGTACACATCAATGCATATTATTTTGATGCTTTTAGAGGACTAAAAGCTCCTTAGTTGGGAGGATTGATCTAGGTGGCTCTAGAGACACACGCGGGACAAAAATCGCTCAAAACTCAAAGTGTTTGGATTGCTCTTGAACCAGGTTCAGGTTGAAGAGCTTGTCACCCTAATCGCAATGGTGTGAATGGTTCGTCAAATCGATCCCGTATGTGAAGGATAGGAGTGGTCAAAGTTTTGGTTTGACTTGAATGACTCAGCAGGTTAAGGATGACCCAAATTTGACCTTTCCCTCCCATCGGATTGCAGGAAGCTCAAGATAGATTGTAGGAAAATTTGTGGGATGATTAATTTCACTCCTACAGTCAAAATCATAGTTTTCAAAATATTATAATTTGTTTTTAATTACAACAAAAAATTAATTAAAAAAAGGGGCTGGCAAGACACTGCCCCTGGCACTCCACCTGACTAACTATAACATATTTTAAAAATATATATTGGAAGATCCAACGGGTTTTCATCCCCGCCGGACCCCCAAAAACCAACATATATTAAAAACATGTTTCATATAACGGCCACCATAAAACATGGTTCCGGTGGGTGTCGAACCCACTCAACCTAATAGCTGGCCGGTCCACCGAAAGAACTGCAAATAACCTCCACTCTATGCTATAGCATGTGATAGCTCCAATGTAATGTGGGTGGCACATGTGTCAGTTCCATCACGAACACGACCATTGCCAAATTGTTGCTATGATTACCATACAGAGCCAACTCCGCTGGAGGGAGTTAAGGGGCGGGCCGCCCAATGCGGGTCTGACACACTCCACTTTGGTTAAAAAATATGTATGTGGTTTTAAAAAAATACATGGCACAATATTACTCCTTTTTATGAGGGGTCAGGGTTTGATCACCTCACCTTCTCCCTCCTAACATGGATCCAAACCAACTCGTCTAAACAGGTTTTTTGAAAACTCCACCCAAGAAATATACTTAAACCCAGCATTTTCATGGTGCACCCAAGCCATACCAGAGCAAGAGTGCCCATGTGCATCGAGGAAATTTGTAGGTGGAACCATGAGCATGGAGTAGTAATTATGCAGGTGGAACCATAAGCCTTGAAATTTTCCCGGGAAGGTAATTTTTCTCCATGTCAGAATATAGTCAAGTTTATAGTCATTTTTCATGATTTTTTGTAGGGAATGCAATGGAGATGTCAGATTTTCCTTTTGAGTTGCATATTTCCAATCCACCCATGGAGAAACTACATGGAGGAACCTAATGGGAATCTAAAAGATTCCATTTTGCCCCAGATCTTCACTTTCTCAGAATTCAGCAAATGTACAGTAATTTTTTCACTATTCGACATCACAAAGCTGATGGTATATTGAAAATTTTCATCTAAGATTTAAATTTTTCGGTCACTTTGTGAAGTTGTAGGTGTCTGTTTTCAGGGAGTGAGAAGTCAATTTCACACCTTTTGATGCCACAATCATGATGGTGTTTTCAGATGTAGCAGCAGTAGAAACCATTCTTCAGTCATTTTCAACGTGAGATATATGATGTGATTCTTTCATGTACTTCTTTGTTCCAATTTGCTTACTGTTGTACAAATCCCTGTTGATGTATGAGTCATGGGATCTTGTCTTGTTTTTTTTTTTATTGATGTCCTTTCTGTCATGGACTTGTATTATTTTTTAGATCCCTTTTATGCCATGTTGATGGAATACTCCCTGCCACACATATGTCAATTAGATCCCTTGTTTTAGATGTTGGCAGGATATTCACAGTCTTTATGCTTGAGCAATCGTTATACTGATAGGAGTCCTTCTTATGCATGAGATTTTTTCAATGGAACATCTTGTAGAGAGGTCTATCCACTCTTGCGTGAGGGCATTTTCCTTGTATGTCAGAAAAACAATCCATGTACATCTTCTACTTACAACACTTAATGCAGTGGCCTACACCATCGTGATATTGAAGCGCCGAGATGTAGTCCCTCCTGGATGAAATCCGTTATCAAAAGACATCTTCTTCTGATTCTTTATCCTGACATATTACATTTCTCTTATTTACAACATGCAGTTGTTAATTTAAGTTCATTAATGCCTCAATAAATGAAATTCTAATTTATAGTCCGAAGTAAAAGGTCTTGGTTAAGGGTATCAAGAATTTACCCTGAATCAAGAAGGTGAGGTGGCCCATTAAAACTTGAACACGAATCCAACAAATCTCATAGTTATCACAATATTAAAATGCGAGGACATGACAAAAATAATTTGGTACACATAGTATTCGAGACATTTATTAAATGTGATGACCTTATGTCGACGCAAACCATAGGCTTAATTAGTGGTTAGGTTTTTGTGAGTTTTCAGAAGGGTAAAATTTAATATGTGTTCGTTTACATATAAACCTAAGACTTCTATTTAATATTAGTAAGCATGCCATAGAAGATTAAAATTTTAAGTATTGATATTAATGCAAGAAGTAATTTTTTTTTATCTTATATGTTACAAGTGCTATTAGAGCAACGTTCCCATGTTGGGACCTTAGGGGGCACCTAACGAGTTATAATGTGTGTATACTGATGCTCATAAAATAAGTAGTACTACAAGGAAGAGATGAAAAGGGGATCGACACAACAAACACCTTAGAATACCGAGGAACCTACACCTCAAAAAACAAACATAAATGAATCCTGAAATGTGGTTTCAGTTGAGTGTAGATCAGCACCAATAGACTAATAGACTACTGGAGTAACAACAACACCAGACCGACATACTATTAAGTATTGTGTAGAGGTTGCAGGAGGAAATGGTTCGACTAAGAAGTGACAATGAACGTCTAATGCGTGAAAAAGAAAGGATTCTTAAGAGCCTTTCCCACAAGAAAAATGAAGGGGTGTTACAACCCAGTCCTGATAGGGATATGAAAGAAGAGAATGAACGAGAAACCAAGGACCAAACCATGGACAGAATAGGCAGGATACATTCATAGTGAATCAACTAGAATAAGAACTATAATGAAGCAATGTCTAGTAATGTGTCAGATCAACAGGAAATTAAGAAGAAAAAAAGTGGAGCTCCATGGTGGGTTTTGGAAAATAAAACCACCTACATTCGATAAAGAAGCTAATGAGGTGGCAGAGGCCTGGTTGATAAATATGAATAATTACATTCAAGTATATGAGTATAGAAGCAACCTTAAAGCCAAACTGGCCATTTACCAGTTGAGATAAAAAGACACTCTATAGTGGGAGGAGGTAAAGAATTTTCGCAACATTGAAGATGAATATGTAACATGGGATTCATTCTGACAATAATTTAAAGAAAAATATTTAAAAAAACATTTCTATGACAAAAAATATAGATAAATTCGTGGTTTGAAGCTGGGTCAGATGACTATGGACGAGTATATTACCAAGTTCACCTCCCTATTAAGATATGTTTCCTTATGTCAGAGAGGAAAAGGCTAAGTTTCAAAGGTTCCTAAGTACTTTTCCAACCCACATGAAGAAACGAATTAAATTCATAAATCCTAGGACCGCGCAAGAAGAAATTTGAGAGGCAAGAATGTGCTACCAACAGTCCAAGGAAACAGGGGAAGTGGGAAAAATTTTGCAGCCAAGAAAAGGACAGAAAAATACTTCAAATTTCAAGGGTGTCAGAAGTAACAATTTGAAAAATTCTGCGTGAATTTATGTACGCCTAAACAAGGAAAAATTTCCAAACCACCCCTGCAGTGTTGGAGGTGTGGTGAGGTGCATTATTACAAAAATTTTCCTTAGTGAGGGGGAAGTGAAATAGTTACTAATATTTAGGAAGCTTCTATATTTGGATATGTAGCTCGAAATATACCTTGAATCAACGTAGCATTGGAAGATCGTGAGGCATATTATGAGCCAATGATGATAGAGTTGGAAGGTAAGCTACTTTCCTAGTCTGTTTCTATTTTGGTTGACCCAGGTTCAATTTAATTTATGTAAAATACAAAATAGTAGAATTATGTAAATTATAAGGTTAGAAATTCAAAAATCCTTGGTTGGCACAACTAGCCACAAGAGGAAGAAAAAAACTAAGTGCCAAAATTCCAATCTGTACTTTGGAAATTGGAGACCAGCAGTCGAACGTGGATCTGAACATACTGCCATTAGGATCATATGATGTTTTTCTGGGTATGGATTGGCTAGAAATCCATTAGAATTTGGTGATTGTAAAGAAAAGATTATTTACTACAGAATGCAAGATGGAATGAACAAAGAGATTCAGGGAACCAAGAAAACACTACAGCTATGTCCTATTACAACATTTCAAATGAATAAGTGTATGAGGAAGGGATGTCAGATTTATGCTATTCAGGTGGGATATGCCAATTCCAAGGAGAAGTCCCCCATGATGGAGAACATACCAGTGGTAGAAGACTTTATGGATGTATTTCCATAAAACGTACTAGATTACCCCCAAGAAGAGATATTGACCTCACCATTGAGTTAATTCTAAGAGCATCACCAGTTTCAAGAGCTCCTTTTAGAATGATTGTTTCAGAGCTAACTGAATTAAAAATGCAATTTCAATAGGTACTAGTAAAAGGATTCATTCGTCCGAGTTTATCCCCTTGGGGAGCACTAGTGCTATTTGTAAAGAAAAATATGCAGCCATGCAAATGTGCATGGATTATAGACAACTCAATAAATTGACAGTAAAAAAAAATATCCTTTACCTCAGATTGATGACCTGTTTATTTAGGTGAGAGGGGCCATAGTATTCTAAAAAATAGACTTAAGGTCTGGATACCACCAGATCCAGATTAAGGATGAGGATATCTACAAGACTCTTTTCTGTACTATTAAGTGTTTTAAGAAGAAGATGTACACGGATGCGTTTTTCTGACATATGAGGAAAATTCCCTCATGCAGGAGTGGCTAGACCTCTCTTCAAGATTTTCCATTGCAGAAATCTCATGCATAAGAATGACTCCTATAATTATGATAATCGCTCATGCATAAATACTGTGAGTATCCCACCACCATGTCAAACAATGATCTCAATGACATATGTGTGACACAAGGGATCCCGCCAACATGGCATAAAAATGAATCTAAAAAGTAATACAAGTCCATGACAGAGAGTACATCAACAAAAAAATAAAACAAGACAAGATCCCACGACTCATATATCAATAGAGATATGTACAACACTAAGCATGTCGAAACAAAGAAGTACATGAAAGCATCACATCATATACCTCATGCTGAAGATGACTGAAGAATGGTTGCTGCTGCTGCTACATCTAAAAACACCATCGTCATCATGGCAAACAGATATTTATGAACTCTCCAAGGAAGAGGAATGTTGGGGACACTTCGCCATCGTTCCATGGTGATGCATGTTGGAGTGAAAAAGCTGAGGCGAGCCCCCATCAACATGTTCACACCAGAGACTGCCATAGAAGGTATAATGAGTGTTATTATTCCAGGGTGCATTTTGATTATAAAAATGTTGATAACCACCATCATAAATCATGGAATCACAAAGCGTGTTATTTTTTTGGTTCAAAGAATGAGGCGTGAAAATTCTTCACCACAACAGGAAAAAGAAATCACTTAAAGAGGTTTGGAGGAAAAATACCTTTTGCACCAATTGCGATTGAAGTGGCCATCAAAGAGCCACATGTGGAGACTCCATCCAGAGTAGCACCTTAAGGACGAAGCGCCCATGTAGACCCCAGTCGAAAGATATGATCGACTAGCAAGTTCGCCACAGCGATATGATCCACTCACTTTGATAAGTGAGAGATGGTTCTTATAGATTTTTTTTCTAGAGATGTTAGCTTGTCATGGTCATGTTTGTAAATTATTTGTTGCATTTTTAATTTTGAAAGTGATGTGCTTTCCATCACTTGTTTGAGCGAAAATGATATTTTTGTTGGCCTTGTTTTTATAAGTCGTGTGTTGTATTTTTTTCATGTAAAAGTGAAGAGGTGTTACCATCACTTCGAAATGCGACGAAGATGTTGTTTCCCTTGTTTTATGAGTCATCTAATGCATTTATTTCGTGTAAAAGTGATGAGGTTTTTTCCATTACTTCGAAATGCAACAATTAAGTCTTGTTTGGTAAAGATAGCTCAGGTATGATTCCCTTTTGATGTAAACTTGAACACTGAGTACATCTTATAAGCTCATGGCAAGTATGGGAATATTTGGGTCATAGATTGGTCAATTTGAGCATGTGTTTGCATGGGATTGTACAACAGGTTTTCAAGAGATGTAGGTGTTAGTTCATCACTTATGGCTCTGAAGGACACAGGTGAAGGAGAAGGAAGGGTGAATTTTCCAGATGCTTGTGGTGCAGTAGTACACATAAATGTAGATTATTTTGATGCTTTTAGAGGACCAAAAGCTCCTTAGTGGGGAGGATTGATCCAGGTGGCTTTAAAGACACATGCAGGACAAAAAGTGCTCAAAACTCAAAGTGTTTGGATTTCTCTTGAACCGAGTTCAGGTTGAAGAGCTTGTCGCCCTGATCGCAATGGTGTGAATGGTTCGTCAAATCAAGCTCGTATGTGAAGGATATGAGTGGTCAAAGTTTTATTTTGACTTGAATGACTGGGCAGGTTAAGGAGGATGCCAATTTGACCTTTCCTGTCCATCGGATTCCAGCAAGATGAGTCTAGATTCTAGGAAAATTTGTGGGATGATTAATTTCACTCCTACGGCCAAAATCATAATTTTCAAAAAATTATAATTTGTTTTTAATTACAACAAAAAATTAATTAAAAAAAGGGGGTGGCAAGACACCACCCCTGGCACTCCACCCGACTAACTATAACATATTTTAAAAATATATATTGGAATATCCAACGGGTCATGAACCCCGCCGGACCCCCAACAACCAACATATATTACAAACATGTTTCATATAATGGCCACCATAAAACATGGTTCTGGCGGGTGTCGAACCTGATCGACTTTATAGTTGGCCGGTACACTGACAGAACCACAAATAACCTCCACTCCATGCTATAGCATGTGGTAGCTCCAATGTAATGTGGGTGGCGTAGGTGTCAGTTCCATCGCAAACCCGACCACTGCCAAATTGTTGCTATGATTACCATACAGAGCCAACTCCGTTCGCGGGAGTTAAGGGGTGCCCTGCCCAATGCGGGTCCAACACCCTCCACTTTGGTTAAAAAATATGTATGTGGTTTTAAAAAAATACATGGCATGATATTACTCCTCTTTAGGAGGGGTCAGGGTTTGATGACCCAACCTTCTCCCTCCTAACATGGGTCCAAACCAACTCATCTAAATGAGTTTTTTGAAAACTCCACCCAAGAAAAATACTTAAACCCAGCATTTGCATGGTGTACCCAAGCCAGACCAGAGCAGGAGTGCCCATGTGGATCGAGGAAATTTGTAGGTGGAACCATGAGCATGGATTAGTAATTATGTAGGTGGAACCATAAGCCTTGAAATTTTCCCGGGAAGGTAATTTTTCTACATGTCGGAATATAGTCAAGTTTATAGTCATTTTTCATGGTTTTCTATAGGAAATGCAATGGCGAGGTCAGATTTTCCTTTTGGGTTGCAGATTTCCAATCCACCCATGGAGAAACTACGTGGAGGAACTTAAGGAGAATCTAAAAGATTCCATTTTTCCCCAGATCTTCACTTTCTCAGAATTCAACAAATGGATACTCATTTTTTCACTATTCGACATCATGAAGCTGATGGTATATTCAAAATTTTCATCTAAGATTTACATTTTTCGGTCACTTTTTGACGTGAAGTTGCAGGTGTCATTTTTCAGGGAGTGAGAAGTCAATTTCACACCTTTCGACGCCACAATCCTGACCGTGTTTTCAGATCCAGATGCACTCTAGGTATGGAGACACTACTTGCTCGGACAGAAGTGTGTATTAAAGACTGACCATAGTAGCCTAACTACTTACGTCAAGAAAGCTAATTTAAAATCCCAACAGGCAAGATGGAATGCCTTCCTAAGTGAGTTTTATATGGATATTTGGCATGTGAATGGTAAGGAAAACCATGTGACGGATGCCTTAAGTAGGAAACTACATTGTATTTAAGATATTTTCTATAAATAGCTGATATTTTTATGAGAGAAGTTTTTAGATTGCACGGTATTCCAAAGACTGTCATTTCAGAAAAAGATGTGAAGTTTAGTTGAACATTCTGGAAATTTTTTTTTACAGGTTTGGTAACCCAAATAATTTTCAGCTCTTCTTATCATCCCCAAACATATGGAAAAACAAAACAGGTAAATTAGGTTTTGGAAGACATGTTATGCATGTATGTGATGTAGTAGCCAACAAAATGGGAAGAATATTTACAGCTAGTTGAATTTTCTTACAAAAAATGGTTATCAGGAGACTCTTAAGATTGGTCCTTTCAAAGCTCTATATGGATGGAAATTTCGCACCTCCATTAATTGGAGCGGCCTCGAAACTAAGTTAATGCTTGGACTAGAAATGTTGGCTGAAATGGAACTGGAGGTAAGGAAGATCAGGCAAAACATGAGAGCTGCTCAAGATCAACATAAGATATACGTAGAGAAGAAAAGGACTTATTGAGAGTGCGAGGTGGGTTATCACGTGTATGTGCAGATCAAACCAAATATGAACACCTTGAGATGGGTCTCTTGTGCCAAGTTGGCTCCCAGGTTCTGCGGACCTTTCCAGATATTGGAAAGGGTGGGGTCTCTAGCATATGGGTTGGCCTTACCTAGCCACATTCGGGTGCAAAATGTTTTTCACGTGTCCCTACTAAAGAGATATGTACATGATATGAACCATGTAATCCATTGGCAGAACATTCATGTAGGAATAATTAGAAAAATCCTAACTTGAAAACATAAATTTTTATATGAATTTGACGAAAAAAACTTTTTTGTTTGCAGGTAGAGCCGGATGGTGAGTTTTTGGTTGAACCTCAATGTATACTTGACTAGAGATAAATCATGCTCCAGAAGCAAGTCATCACCCAAGTTAAATTGCAGTGGAAGCACTTCAACTCGAATGAGGCTACCTGAGAAGATGAGGGATTTGTACATGAGGCATACCTATAGTTGTTTCTAGAGATAGAGTGAAACACCGTGGATGGTGTTACTTCCAAAGGGGAAGTTGTGACAACTGAATTAAGTATTAACTAGTTGTTAAAAAGAAATATGACATTTTAGTTAATATTTTAAAGGAAAGACCGAAACATTTATTGTTTTCTAGAAAATTTTATTGTTTTTGTTGTTATGAAAACTAAAATTAGTTATGGAAAAGTAGTTCCACAAAAATTAAAAGGGTTGATGGTAAAAGTATTCCAATAACTGAGAAATGGTTGGACAATTTTGAATAGTTACCTTCTCCTCTGAGGATAAAAGATACATCCCAGTGAGAAAAATGGGTTATGTTCATTAACTAAGGAAGAGAGTGAGGAATTTCCTGAGCTGGTAGAGACCAGTGGAAATCACTCATAGTTCCTAATAATTTCTAGTTCTGATTGGACTTGCGGTCCTGAGGTCACAAGAGAAAACTCTGGCAACCTAAACCTCTCTTATGTGGAGCATGGGTGAAAGAGAAGGACATAATTGCCTCTCATGATGGTTAGGTGGACATCATAAGCCAATTTCACATTCAGATAAATAACTGTTCATTTCAGATAATTTAGTCAGGAAGCTTAGTATATAGTTACTTGCATACAGATATGTGTTTAATAAGCTTCACGAAAACAATATTGTTATGGATCAATACCTGGAAACAAAGAAATGAGTTTGCAATGTTACTCATGAACTCGTCAATTACTTACAAGATTTTGCAATTATTATTATGAGTTACTGTAAGTTAATCTTGTGAGTTTCTGCAACTAAAATAAGAATTTTTGCAAAGTACTTTTAATTACTGTAAATTAATACTATGAGATTCTGCAAAAACAATAATATGAGCTACTGTAAATATTTATTGCAAATATTTTGAATTTGTCAAGATGCATACAAAAGAATAACTGAAAAAGAGATTATTTTATTGAAATATATTTACAAATTCACTGTACAAAGTCAAAGCAAGTAAACAAACTATAGAAAATCTATCATCTAAAAATTGTTGTGGAGTGAACCATTGGTTCTGGGAATGAGGAGGTAATCTCAACCCAGAACTCATTGCTACTCCTGACTACTTATACTTGCATAAAAGTTAGAGGTGGTCCCGTCACCTAAGTGAAAAAGATACAAAACCCTTTATTGGTAATTTAAAAAAAAGGAATGAAAAATAACTAAGACAAAATAAACTTTTCATTTCCAGAGTATGCATGCTAAGCATATATATAGCTATAAAATAAGCGAAATGGAAGCTAGGATGCATTGAAAAACTGATCGAGAATCAAGGTCTGGCATGAGATTCTGAACACAAGTATATTACCAGATAAGAATAAAGTACACATAATGGAAAACATAAATTATATGTATATATAAAATGCATCGAATAAAACAGTTCCCAAACACAACAAGAAATTCCCATGAAGAAATTTGTATTATGATATGAATTTAGAAGGAAAACAAATCCTTAAGCATTACGTTTCCAAAAATAAGAAATTACAATAATTAATTCTGCAAAACTAAACCGAGGCCCAAAGGTACCGGCTCGGAGGAAATCCTCTAACAACTTCATACACTTGAAGGGAGGAATATTCATATAACCAATACTAGAGTACATATAAGAAAATGCAAGAAAGCCGACGCTAGAAAAACAAGCTACTCAACTAGAAAAATTCTGTGGTCAAACTCAAGTGAATTTCACTAATATGCTAGCAAGAGGAAGGAGTCCTTCTTATACTCAGCGGATTCACACATGCATACATGGAAAGGTAGATCCATTTTTGTTAGTAGTAATATAGGACCCCAGTGCTCAACATGAAGGAAGATTTACGAGAGACCTTGATGTTCGGTAAGGAACTCACCTGCAATAATAAGCCACAAAAAATTGCAAGCGTTAACATGATGAAATAAAATGATAATTATTGTAAAATTTGAAGCAAAAATGAAAAGAAAATGAAACGTAGAAATCTAAATACCTGCAAATGGTAATTCACCACGAGATTTTTCGAGAGTCGAACTGGAGACAAATGAATAGAAAAAAATTCGGAAGATTAAATCACCATAATTAGATTGCATAAGGTAAGATTTGAATAAGGTAAGCCAAGAGGAAAAGTAACATTGTAACCAAAAGAAGGGTATTACCTGTGCTGAGTAGAGAGGGTTTGAGCGGGATTCAGACTAGCAGCTTGCATTCGCAACAGAGGCCGAAAACCTGCCAAAATCTTAGAGAAGTGCATATGGCAGAGTCAATTCTAGCTCGTCGACAACCACAGGGAATTTCTCATTCCGGACGACATCCCAAGACAGATAAACCTTCCTAACCCTGATTCATTGGTTACCTTCGTTACCAATCAGAGAAGAGCTTATAACTATGACATCCAACCCTTAACCAGCTACAGAACAAACTCATCGCATTGGAAAATAAAAATGAGGGAATTAGATAGGGTTTTTCTGGGATAAACCAACTCATTTCCCACCGAACACAACCACCATAGATCTCCAAGGATCGGTTGGTGAGTAGAAAGGAAGGTGGCCCATTAAAACTTGAACCTGAATCCAAGAAATCTCACAGGTATCGTGGTATTAAATTTCCTGGACATGACAACAGGACTTTGGTGCACACAGTGTTTGAGACATTTATTAAAATGTGATGAGCTTCTGCTGGCGCAAACCATAGACTTAATTAGTGGTTAGGTTTTGGTGAGTTTTTGGAAGGGTAAAATTTAATATGTGTTGGTTTACATAAAAACCTAAAACTTATGTTTAAGATTAGTAAGCATGCCATAGAAGTATTAATGCAACAAGTAAATTTTTTTTTATCTTGTATGTTACACATATGTATACACCTACAAGTTATAGTGGAAGCATGTAAGGTGAGAAAGAAATATACGTGGCTTTTTATTGTGTCTCATGCAAGTAATGTTGTGTGATGCAAGTTTGTGTTATGTAAGTCTGAATCAACTTATGTGTCATGTGAGTACAAAACTAGTCAAATTAGTGATTTGTTTCAAGAGAATATAAAATTGAATTATTCATTTTGTGTCACTTAAATATGCCCAATTATCTAATATTTAATCTATATGTCTACTCTAATATAATAACTTAAATTAAACAAACCACCCCTATTAAAATTAAAGATCATAAATATACCTAATAAATAATTAACTATATTCTACAACTTTACTACTCTATTTTCAATAGACATAACAAATTAAATTAAAAAACATTATATAATTAATAATTGTGTTAATATTAATAAATATATAACATAAAAAAATCAACATGGATATAATTTTCCTTCTCTTTGCATTCGTTACAGTACCATGGGCCAATACTGTCTCTTACTAATACTACATTCTCAAAAAAATTTAACTCATGTTCATGTGACACATGTTCCTATGACATTTTTTTTTAATTAATAAAATTAATTCAAAGGAAAGAAAGTGAATAAGTACTTTTGAGATAAATCCCAACATTTGATGAGTAACTATTACTAAGAGTACTCTAGGATATAATATGGATCTTAAATATCTACCATCCACTTCATAATTATTGATCATTAAATTAAAATTCTAGAATTCTTATTACAGAATAAAGTCCCTATTGCTATAATTTTTCTTTCTATATAATTATTGAATTAATTAATTAATTATATTTTAACGTCCACCAGACCAACAATAGTGTATGGGAGTACCAGTCTCCTTGTTTTTTTTCTTTTGCAATTCAATCATTTTCCTACTTAAATTGATGATGGGTTGTCCCAACCTTCTAACATGCCCATCACTAAAAAGACAATACCACTGCCACTGAATTGATGCAACCATGCTGCCATAACTATCCTTGACATCTTTGAAAGCATCACATCCCAAAAGGAAATGATTTTCAGATTCCAGTACCCCAAAAGTGAAAAAAAGTACATACCTCTTCCCAAGCTTCTTTAGGTGTCTTCGATGGTCCCTTTTCATGCCAAAGTTGATGTGAGTTACTTCTTAATTAAGCTATAATACTATTTTCTCTCCACGAACTGCTAGCTGCAATGTACTATTTTTGTTGGAGATTACAAGTGGGGTTCAATTGGTGAACATAGTACTTCTTCTTTCTACCCAACTCTTTTCACCATATACCCTTACTAAACTTCTCCATAACAAAATTCTTTAACTCGTTGCTATTTGTGGTACATGAATTGAGGTAAATATTCAATTTTTTGCATTTTATTTCTTTCGCTCGGCCATCTACCTCCTCCCATTTCCACAATTCTTTTTAAATGCAAAACGATAATTGTATACCCATGTTTGCATATGGGCATATGTATACACCTATAATTTATAGTGGATGCATGTAAGGTGAGAAAGAAACCTACGTAGTTTTTGATTTTTTCTCATGCAAGTAATGTTGTGTGATGCAAGTTTGTGTCATGCAAGTCCAAAATCAACTTATGTGTCACGTGCATACACAACTAGTGAAATTAATAATTTGTTTCAAAAGAATATAAACTAACTTATTCATTTTGTGTCACTTAAATATGCCAAATTATCTAATATTTAATCTATATATCTACTTTAATTTAATAACTTAAATTAAACAAACCACCCCTATTAAAATTAAAGATCATAAATATACCTAATAAATAGTTAACTATATTGTACAACTTTACTATTCTATTTTAAATACATATAACAAATTAAATTAAAATATATATATATAATTAATAATTATTTTAATATAAATAAATATATAACATTAAAAAAATCAATTATAATTAACTTAAAAAAAAATATGTAATTAATAATTATTTTAATATAAATAAATATATAACATAAAAAAAATCATTTTCCAACCACATTATGAAAACCAAAATCTTATTTCAGACTTGGCTGAAGGAAAATTTTATAAAGTAAATCAAGAATGGATGTAAAATACTAAATATATATATATATATATATATATATATATAAAATCAAGAGTGGATGTTAAAAACTAAAAATCCCGATAGGAAAAAACAGCACTGTATCAAATTTATAAATTACTAATGCATTGTGGGTCCTTAAACCCCTAATCCAAAAAGTGCCGCGCTCAAGAACCGTTAAGAAACTTGGTTTGCATATATACTTTAATTTACATATATATGAAATATTAATTATAAAAATCGATAAATTATAAAAAATATAATCCATAACGCATATTTATCTTAAAATAAGTCTTTACTGTAATAATTTTTCTTTTTAGATAATTATTGAACTATTGAATTAATTATATTTTAAGGTTTACCAGACTCACAATAGTGTATGGGAGTATCAGTCTTCTTGTTTTTTGTCTTTTGAAATTCAATCATTTTCCTACTCAAATTGATGATGGGCTGTCCCAACCTTCTAACAAGCCCCTCACTGAAAAGCCCCTCACTGAAAAGACAATACCACTGCCACTGAATTGATGCTACCATGTTGCCATAACTATCCTTGACTTCTCTGAAAGCATCACATCCCAAAATGAAATGATTTTCAGATTCCACTACCCCAAAAGGGAAAAAAGTACACACCTTTTCTTCCCAAGCTTCTATAGGTCTCTTCCATAGTCCCTTTTCATGTCAAAGTTGATGTGAGTTACTTCTTAATCAAGAAATAATAATATTTTCTCTTCAGTAAATGGTAGCTCCAATGTACTCTTTTTGTTGGAGATCATAAGTGGGGTCGAATTTTTGAACATAGTACCTCTTCTTCCTATCCAACTCTTTTCACCATATACCCTTATTAAACTTCTTTATAACAAAATTCTTTAACTCCTTGCTATTTGTGGCACATGCATTGATGTAAATATTTCATTTTTAGCATTTTATTTCTTTCGCTCGGCCATCTACCTCCTCCCATTCGCTCAATTATTTTTAGATACACAACAATAATTGTATATTGTGCATCACTGTGATAATAAAGTGGTATGTATCATGAGATTCTAGGTTCAAATATCCCCAATTTACCCATGTTTGCATAGGGGCATATGTGTACACCTAGGTATGTATCATGAGATTCTAGGTTCAAATAGCCCCAATTTATCCATGTTTGCATAGGGGCATATGTATACACCTATAAATTATAGTGGACGCATGTAAGGTGAGAAAGAAACCTACATAGTTGTTTGTTGTGTCTCATGCAAGTAATGTTTTGTGTCATGCAAGTCGAAAATCAACTTATATGTCATGTGAGTACAAAACTAGTTAAATTAGTGATTTGTTTCAAGAGAATATAAAACTGACTTATTCATTTTGTGTCAGTTAAATATGCCCAATTATCTAATATTTAATCTATATATCTACTCTAATTTAATAATTTAAATCAAACAAACCACTCCTATTAAAATTAAAGATCATAAATATACCTAATAAATAATTAACTATATTCTACAACTTTACTACTCTATTTTAAATAGATATAACAAATTAAATTAAAAAAACAATATATAATTAATAATTGTTTCAATATAAATAAATATATAACATAATAATAAAAAAAAAATCAACATGCATATATTTTTGCTTCTCTTTTCGCTGCTCTTTGCATTTGTTTTCCAACCACGTTAGGAAAGGCAAAATCTTATTACAGACATCGCTAAAATGAAAATTTTAGAACGTAAATCAAGAATGGATGTAAAAAACTAAAACTCCCAACAATCAAAAATGGATGTAAAGAATGGAGTTAATAAAAATTTAACTCATGTTCATGTGACACATGTTTCTATGAGATTTTTTTTAATTAATAAAACTAATTCAAAGGAAGGAAAGTGAATAACTACTTTTGAGATAAATCTCAACATTTGATGAGTAACTATTACTAAGAATAATCTAAGATATTTCATTGAGCATAAATATCTACCATCCACTTCATAATTATTGATCATTAAATTAAAATTCTAGAATTCTTATTACAGAATAAAGTCCTTATTGCTATAATTTTTCTTTTTAGATAATTATTGAATTATTGAGTTAATTATATTTTAATGTCCACCAGAATAACAATAGTGTATGGGAGTACCAGTCTCCTCATTTTTACATGCCCCAGATTCCACTACCCCAAAAGTGAAAAAAAACACACACCTTTTCTTCCCAAGCTTCTTTAGGTCTCTTGAATGGTCCCTTTTCATGCCAAATTTGACATAAGTTACTTATTAATTAAGAAGTAATAATATTTTCTCCCCACCAAATTCTAGCTCCAATGTACTCAAGTGGGGTTGAATTCAGTGAACATAGTACTTCTTCTTTCTACCCAACTCTTTTCACCATATACCCTTACTAAACTTCTCCATAACAAAATTCTTTAACTCGTTGCTATTTGTGGTACATTCATTGAGGTAAATATTCCATTTTTCACATTTTATTTCTTTCACTCGGCCATCTACCTCCTCCCATTCGCACAATTCTTTTTAGATACAAAACGATAATTGTATTTTGTGCATCACTGTGATAATAAAGTGGTATATATCTTGATATTGTAGGTTCAAATACCCTAAATTTACCCATGTTTGCATACGGGCATATGTATACACCTATAAGTTATAGTGAATGCATGTAAGGTGAGAAATAAACCTACGTAGTTGTTGATTGTGTCTCATGCAAGTAATGTTGTTTGATGCAAGTTTGTGTCATGCAAGTTCAAAATCAACTTATGTGTCATGTGAGTACACAACTAGTGAAATTAGTGATTTGTTTCAAGAGAATATAAAACTAACTTATTTATTTTGTGTCACTTAAATATGCCTAATTATCTAATATTTAATCTATATATGTACTCTAATTTAATAACCTAAATTAAACAAACCACCACTATTAAAATTAAAAATCATAAATATAACTAATAAATAATTAACTATATTCTACCACTTTACTACTCTATTTTAAATATATATAACAAATTAAATTAAAAAAACAATATATAGTTAACCATTATTTTAAAATAAATAATATATATCATTAAAAAAAAAT